>JADRCD010205607.1:4676-16748 GCA_019843815.1 Montemys delectorum | reverse complement strand
GTGATAACTCCAGCCTGTGTCAAGTTGACACACAAAACTAGCCAGTACAATTGACCCCTTGTCAACTTGACACACAAACACATTACTATTAAGCCTCAACCCTTATGTTTTTATTCATCTCCAAGATCTAAAGTCTCACAGTCTTTACATATTAAAAGTTCAATTAATTTAAAATGTCTAATATCTTTTAAAATTTAAAGTCTCTTAACTGTGGGCTCCACTAAAATACATTCTTCCTTCAAGAGGGAAAAATATCAGGGCACAGTCACAATCAAAAGCAAAACCAATGTCTGGGATCCAACTCACGATCTTTTGGGCTCCTCTAAGGGCTTTGGTCACTTTTCCAGCTCTGCCCTTTGTAGCACACATCTTTATCTTCTGGGCTCCAGATGCCTGTATTCTATTGCTGCTGCTGTCCTTGGTGGTCACTGTATGGTACTGGCATTCCCAAAACACTGCTGTAACTAGGCTTTACCAGTAGCCTCTCATAGACTGTCTTCACGGTGCCAAGCCTCAACTTCTTTGCATGACACCTTCAGTCCTGGGCCATGAATTGCAAACTGAGGCTGCACCTTCACCAATGGCCTTCCATGGCCTCTCACTGTGCTGAGCCTCAGTCGCTCTCCATGACCCCTTCATGCTGTCAAAACCAGTACCACCTGGGTGACTCTTACACATTACCAAGTCCTGCTGCAGCACAAGGTACAACCTTGGCTACCTCTGGAACACAGCCTCTTAGTGCTCTCAGAAAACACTCCCCAGAAGATGTCACCTCAATGATGCTGGTCTCTTCTTAATCACCGCTAATTTCTTAGCTCCAGCTAACCAGCATCAATAGTCCCAGTAATGCAAAGTTTTTATTTTAGTAGTTCTGGTATCTTGTTAATCACAGCTGATAATTCAGCCCCAGCTAACCAGAACCACAGAATCTTCACAATCAAAACAACATAGCCCTGATAAGAATCTTTAATCTTCCCTCTGAAATTTCACAAGCCAGGCCTCTATCTCTGCACTGTTCTCAACAAGATCTTCCAAGCTCCCACAGACATTCCACAGAGTTCTTAACAGTGGCTCTTCTAGCTCAAAGTTTTAAAGTCCTTCCACAGTCCTCCCCAAAACATGGTCAGGTTGTCACAGGAATACCCCACTCCTGGTACCAACTTGTCTTAGTCAGGGTTTCTATTCCTGCACAAATATCATGACCAAGAAGCAAGTTGGGGAAGAAAGGGTTTATTCAGCTTACTTCTACATGGCTGTTGATCACCAGAGGAAGTCAGGACTGGAACTCAAGCAGGTCAGGAAGCAGGAGCTGATGCAGAGGCCATGGAGAGATGTTCCTTACTGGCTTGCTTGCTTCTCCTGGCTTGCTCAGCCTGCTCTCTTATAGAACCCAAGACTTCTAGCCCAGGGATGGCACTACCCCTTTGATCACTAATTGAGAAAATGCCCCACAGCTGGATCTCATGGAGGCATTTCCCCAACTGAAGCTCACTTCTCTGTGATAACTCCAGCCTGTGTCAAGTTGACACACAAAACTAGCCAGTATAGATAGATAGATAGATAGATAGATAGATAGATAGATAGATAAGAAGATAGGTAAATCAGGATCCCCATACAAGGAATGGTCCTGCACAGTCAGGAGGTGCCTTCCCATTGAGATAATCCCTCTCATAGACATAGCCTCGATCTCATGATCTACACCAAGGGATACCTCAGTCTAGACCAGTGTTTCTCCACCTGTGGGTTATGACCGCTTTGGGGGTTGAATGGCCCTTTCACAGGGGTCACCTCACTAAAACCATTAGAAAACACAGATATTTACATTATGATTCATCACAGTAGCAGAAATACAGTTAGAAAGTAGTAACAAAAATACTTTTATGGTGGGGGGGGGGGTCACCATGACATGAGGAGCAGTATTAACGGGTCGCAGCATCAGGAAGGCTGAGAAGCGCTCGTTTAGACGGTCCCTCACAGGCACACTCAGAATTTATTGTGGAGGTGCTTCTTGAACTCATCAAGTTGGCAATGAGATTAATGGCCACATACACGCTTTCCAATGAACCCCATGATGGACACAATAAGTACACTGGGAACATCTCCCTGTAGCCTGCTGAGCTCATATTAAGAAATCAAAACTCCTCAGGGTTGACTTGTCCTCTGTCAGACAGAGCGAGAAGGAATGGCATGAGGAAAGAGTATCTCAGGGCCGGGAGCAGCAGAACCAACGGGAAGCTGCCTGCTCGTGCCTGTATAAAAAACAACACAAAACAGGAAGTAGGCTGGCTATAAATGTCCAGTGCCATCCCCACTCCCCTACCCAGAGATCCACTCTCTCCAGCTAGACCTCTACCTGCCAAAGGTTCTTTAACCTCCCCAGTCAGAACCACTGGCTAAGAACCAAATGGTCAAGCGCAGGAGCCTATGAAAACACTTTCCATTTAAACCATAGCATCCACTTGTCCTGTAGACAAGGCTAAGCTCTCACTCCCCAGGCTGGATTCTGAGCTTGTTCATACCCCGTAATCCTTCTTAGCTTTCCCAGAAGGACAGAAAGGAACTAACCTCTGCCAGAAACCTGCCCTGTTGAACAGGTCTTTTGTTCCCTACGGCGTGTGTCTTTCCTCCTCCTCTTCCTCCTCTTCTTCCTCTTCCTCCCCTCCTCCTTCCTCCTTCTTTGTGTGTGCATGTGTGCACACCTACATGCTTGTGTGTATTCATGTGTGTGCGTGTAGTGAGGGTGCGTACGTGTAGGTGCGCATGTATGTGGAAGCCAGAAGACAACTTCAGACAATGCTCTTCAGTCTCTAGTCTCTGTGTTTCTTTGAGGCCAGTCTCTCACTGGCCTGGAGTTTACTGAATAGGCTGGTTGGCCAGGGAGCCTAGGGACCCCACCTGTCTCCTCGTCCCCAGCGCTGAGCTTACAAACGCATACCACGACACCCGATTTTTCTTTTTCTGTGTTCTAGGGATCAAGCTCTAGAGCCTGATGAATGCTCACAAAGCAAGCACTTTACTCTCTATCCCTAGAACGTGTATTTTTCTAAGACATTAGCCTGTCTATCCTAACTGTGTCCTCTGGGTGGGTTTTTAATACAGCGTGGGTTTCACCGGCCTTTTAACTCCTCAAGGTTGTGGGTTCCCAATTTGAACTGCAGTTTCTCCCGGTTCAAGTTGCATCGAGTGTTGGCAAAAACATGACCTTTCAGTTGAAGAACAAAGACTCTGGGGGTATCTTAGCTCTCAAGTTGCCCTTGCGAAAGTAGATTCTGATGAGTCCAGTGTAAAAGAATCAGGGTCTGCAGGATTTGATTTCTCTTCGTGGCGAAGGAGGTATTTATTAATAACACATATGTGGGGTCTCACTCCCTCCAAACGTTCGAAAGGAGATGAAGGTATTTTTCCAATACCACAACCTTGCTAAGCCCTCTATTCCTCTTCTTCCTCCTCAAACCAAGTCTGAGAAGTTGCATTGCACAGTTGCAAGCTCATTTTGTACCAACTAGGAAACAGCACAGTACAACTTAGACACGAGGCAGAAATTAAATTCAACTCTTATAACTAAAATAAGAAAAAAAAAATCACATTTGTCACCTACGCTGGATTTCAGCAACCTTAAAACATGGATCTGGTTAGAGTTGTGTGTGTGTGTGTGTGTGTGTGTGTGTGCATAGACGTATATACTTTTAAAATGCTTCTTGTTGAAGAAGGGCTACCTATAGCTATAAATATTTCTTATGACTATCTCAGGAAGTTCCAGAGGCCACTGGCCTTTCTCACCAAATATGGGATTCTTCTGGGCTCAGAACAATCATTTACACTTTTACTGTCTGGAATGTGTCAGGGAGACACTGGGAGGCACCGGGAGTTCTTAGGCTCTGGTGTCACCTTCTAGTTCCAACAATTAAGGACTACAGACTCCTTAAAGGTTCGCTTGATGCTTAAGACCGAGTTAGAAAACAAGAAAAGAGGAAGAGTCTCTACTCAGTGTGTCATCTGTGACTAGACCTAAGATTTTCACATGATGGAAGAACTTTGTGAGCAGGAATATTGCCGCCGCCGTTTGGGTGCAAAAAGTGTCTCTTGGTGCCTCCCGTGTCTGAACCAGCTGGTGGTGCTGTTTTGAAAAGATGGGGAACTCTGGGGAGATGGTGACTAGTTGGTGGTGAGGAGCTGCACCTAAAGGTCCTATTTACCTCCACTTCCTCTCTCGCTCTCGGCTTCCCATGCACCTGATGTGAAAAATCACCACCACACCCCTCCCCACCAGGGACCAAAACGCTCCTCCTGCTTTGCCCACCGTGAGGGACAGAAAACCTGTTGAAACCACCAGCCAAAATAAAGCCTTCTTCCCTTTGCTTCTGCTTCTGCTGAGGGTTTAATGATGGCAATAAGAAGAGTAACTAGTAAGGCATGCTAGCAACGACGGTAGGGCCCAGCCGTGTCCACCACAGTCACCAGGACTTCTGGATGTCACACGGTACCATTTTACTCTGACTAGCACCATAAGCAAGTATACAAGAAAGGATCTCCGTAGGTCAAAGACCCGGCCCAAGGCCATACAGAGGTTAAATCAATATTCAAAGCCAAGGTCGACTACTCTGGGTCCTGAATGCCAAACCTCTACCCGCGTCTTCCTAAAGTCCTCTGTGTGCATGTATAATAATCAAGGCAATGCGCCTGTGGATGTGCAGACGTGAGCATGATCAGTACAAACCACGAATCACGCTTCGCTCCAGAAAGATCATTACTATATTTCTCACTTACTTTTAACCTATATTTTGAAAATACACAGGAGACCTTTGTTATACACAACCCAGATTATCAACATCGTGAATACAACAACACTAAAAATGATTTTTGTAATAAGTAGAGACCATCATAACTGCTCAGTTAAGATAGATGAGCTGAATTTCACAGACAGGGATTTAGGAGGCTCTGTCTCTATTCCCTGGTGCTGGGGTTACAAATGCAAGCTGCTATCCCCAGCTGATGTCAAAACTCAAGTCCTTGTCAAAGCCCGGACATTCCGCACTTTACTGAATGAGCTGTCTCCCCAGATCCTCCCATCCTTGCCTTTTGATAGCTTGCATCTGGCCTCACACACACCTCTCGGGTGCCACCACCCACATTTTGCTTCAACTTGCTGTGATTTTCCTGCCTTCCAGACCACCCTGACCTTCATTCAGTACAATGGGGTTTTGTTTTTTTTTTTTTCCTTCTCTACCACTCTGCGTCTCTGTCTGCCTTACTGGATCCTGGAAGTCGGAGTCCCTTTCCTGCTTTGATGGGGCCCAGGTGAACTTGTACAACAAAAGAATAACACTAGTAGAACCTCAATAAAAGCAGGAGAGGTTATTGAAAATATTCTCCTGCTAAGTAGACACATCCCTCAAACATGCTCTGGGAAAATAAGCAAATGTGAAGTTCTGGGGAGGAAATGAAACAAATACAGAGATGCCTGACATCAAAGGATGCTCGAATCACGCCAGGATGGAAGAGTCACTCACTAATGACAAACACAAGAAGAAGAGCGGGTTCATAGTACAATTCTCTCAGACCGGCAGCTGGTACCTCCAGCTCCCAGTGCATGACAGGGGCACATGCATTCCCACTACAGCGGCTGGACAGGCCCAGTCCCTTCACGGAGTTAGCGTATGAAGATATATGAGTCAAAGTCAATGTACATTGAGCTCTGCTGGGCCCCGGATCACAGAGGACAGTAAACATAGACTAATCGATGTGGCAAAGTCCTGTCTGGAATACGTCATGGTGTTCTGGTAACTCCTTTAAGAGACCATTAAATAAGTGAAGAATGGAATCCAAGCAAGCCAATTAGGGGCTGCGCTTCTGTTCATCCCTCGTTAGCCACAAGTGTGAGGTTTGGCCCCTGGCACAGATGTACTCACTCGTCATGCTCCAGTTGTATTCCTCTGGATTCCCAAAACATTTAGAGTGCTTTTGTAACATTTTGCTATCAGAATTTACTATCAGAAGATGAGTGAATATAATTTATTAGAAATAAATTATGTTAATTTATTGAAAATCTTCTTTTACTATGAGAAATTAGCTGACATGCCATCTAGGGCCTTAGTGTATGCTTGTCTGGGAAGCTAGGAGAGTGTGTACGTGAGGGTTGGGGGGCGTGCCTTTGCTGGGACTGAGAGGAACTGGGAGTTCACTCCACTTCTAGGCCACAGCATCTCTGAGGTACCTTATGCTATTGTGTATTCATTATGAGGAAGATGAAGCTGGAAGCTCCAAGCCCCACTTACCATGGTGTCTGCTCCTGCACAGCCGGCTCCAAGCCGTATCCTGTTCTTTGTGGTGAAGAGGCCATCTCACTGGCTCACACTGGTCATTCCTCTGGCCTGGGAATTGTCACTTCTAATGAGCAGGAGATGGACTGACATTCCTCGGTGGGGCTTGAAAGCATGAAGGAATGGCATTTAAAGGCCATTCACATTTTCAATAGCCATTCAGAGCATGGCCATAGCTCCCATGGGACTAACCCTACACAGATTCGTGTGCAGACCCCTTTCAGGACCGGTGATCCGTGTAACGCTGGTGCTGATGGGATCCGACCTGAAGAAACCTGCATCAGTTTGGCTCAGAACAATGGATCATTCTGAAGCTAGCCTTACAACTGACTCCTTCTCCAAAGCCACAGGAGGGAGAATACTTTATCTCTCCTGAAACTTGATGGCCATCACGTTGGAACACTTTGAGGCAACAAACAGTAGTATACTGGTCACACACACACACACACACACACACACACAACACAGACACAATAATGCAAACTGGTCAGCCCTTCATATGCTGAGAGTAACGCCCACTGGTCGTGTCTTCTGGCCTAGTGGTCTGTCAACAAGGCTCACCGGACTGGCTAGAAAGACAGGCATGGAGGACACACGCAAACACATGTGAAGGGCACATTGGCTCTCAAGTGCAGGACCCCAGGCTCACTTTTCATGCCAATGTTACTTTGGATGAGTCAAATCACGTGGCTTCTTGCGGAATTGGAGCGTGTCAACCTAGCAACGTCACGGGAGCCCAGAAACGCTCTCTTCTTTCTGCTTTGCTTCCCGTTCCTTCCTCTGTTAGAGCCCTGAATTAAGTACCTGCTAAGGGTCCATGCTCGTGTGTGTGTGTGTGTGTGTGTGTGTGTGTGTGTGTGTGTGTGTGTGTCTAAGTTCAAGCAGAAGAGGTCATCACTTTTGTCACTCTGGCTTTTACTTCCTGGAAACCAAGCCAACACAATCAGAATGAGCTGAGCTCATGTGAGGATGAACTGCTGGTGACATCCCTGGGCCGGGCACTCCCAGAATGCTTTAGGAAGCTTGGGATGGGCATGCTGGGCCTTGAGAGATGAACTTGAGTACCTTGAGTCTTGGCTTTAGATCAGTTCTTCCCACTCAAGCGGGAACTCGGTAGAACAGGCCCATTTCTCCAGAACCATGAGGTGGAACTGGGCACCTCCAGTCAGGTAGTTGCAGGTCTTACGGTGGACAGGCATCTATCTGTGTGTGTGGGAACATCCGGGCGTCTGATAACACTGGGTTTTGATATTAGGTATCCCTGCCTCCCTTAGTATGGAGCACAGAGTGAAGAGATCCAGGAATGCGATGACACTCAACATGAGCTTAACACCAGGGCTGGCTCCTCTATCCCAAGGGGCATGCTCAGTGCACTGGCATTTTACCTTCAGTCTTGCCGTGAAGGGACCTGCTGTCAGAGGGTCACTGCACCAAGTGTAATGTCACCCCTGTGAGGTGGGATTGTACGAGGTGACCCTCTAACCTGCTGGGTCCCTGTTTGGCTGCCCTGTCCCAAAGCTGAAGAAAATGGTCCTCGACTTGGAGCCTCAGGAGCACAAAGACGTTTATCCATTTTGAACAGTCTTCTCACGCCAATCTCTTCCAACACACACTGCTTATCTTTATTCACCAGACAGCAGCTTTCCCTACAGAGAGACACCAGAAGGTACGAGCCAGGACGCAGAGGGAGAAACATGTCTGCAAACCAGCCAAGGAGAGAGCACTTCCTCTCTAAAGAGATGCTCAGAGGTCCCTCCGATGAATGGGATTTGTCCGAGTTTGGCAGCAACTTTGAAGAACCAGAACTCCACGGGCTTATCACAGATAGGGACATGCCACTCTTCTGTGTTTGGCGCATCCTTCTCCTGACTTTACTAAACACCCGGGGTAGAAGAAACCTTCAGATGAACTGGAGTGTGGCTGAGGCATAGCCCAGTCAGTAAATGTTTGTGGTGCAAGCATGAGGACCGAGTCTGAGCCCTAGGACCCGGCAATGACAAAACCTGGTGTCGTGTGCCTATTATCCGAGCACAGGAAGGAGGGCTTGTGAGGAGCACCAGGTTCAGCAAGAAACCCTCTCTCAAAACAAACAAATAAACCTACAAGGTCGGAAGGAACTGAGGAAGACAGCCGAGATTGAGTGTTGGCCTTTGTGCACACAGAGTGTGCACCCACGCAGGCATGAACACACGCATGCACACAGCACACACGTATGCACGTATGCACAGTGAACTCTAGCTCTTTCTAACTAGAGTTGCATTAAGGCACCCCACATTCTTAGATGCTAGGAGATTAGCAAGGACCCCTGGTTCCTAAGCGCCTCCCGCTATAAACCCAGAGCAAAGGCCCCCTGATCCCGGGCACAGAAGGCACCCTGCTCCGAAACACTCCTACAGCTCTTCTGTTACTTTAACGTTAACAGGTGCCCTCTGCCAAGCCCATTTGATGGCTCCTGTGTATTACAGAAGCATTCACTCTATCTATTTTGTTTTATGGAACTCTAGACTACTCGGCGCGGTATGAAGCACGGCTCATCACAAATATGCGGTAAAGGATGTTGTGAGTGGGTCTACAGGTTGGTCCATAGGTATAATGATCAAAACCCAGCAGTACGAGCTTTAGTCCTGCACAAACCAATAGGTCCGGTGAGGAGTCAGAATCAAGCTTCCTGAGTAGCTCTGAGAAAACTCCCTCCCAAAGTAGACACAGTGAGGGAAGAGGCAGAGCCTCCCTCTGGCTCACAGAGCTGCAGATTTCCTGAGGGAAATCTCGTCTTTTTTCTAGAAAAATAAATTATGTTCTCCCTGGCTCTCCCATCTTTGCCAGCCGTAGGGAAGAGGGCATGAGAGAGAAGCAGCAGAGGTTGTGTCCAGCACTCTCCATGGACAGGCCCACTGCTCTGACACCCACTGTCGGCCTTCTGTAGCTGTCCTGGCAGAAGAGAGCAGATGGAGAACCAGATTAGACCAGTCAGCCCAGCCCTGATGGTTATTTTTATGAGACTTCTGTGATTTTTTTCTTTTTTTCTTTTTTTGGTCAGGCTAGCTAGAAGAGAGATCTGGGGAGGGAAAGCAAGGGAGACAGAAACTCTGAGGCATGGGACCAGGTCATCTGTGACCTAGAAAAGGCCAGAGCAAAGTGTGAACGTCAGAGAGCCTTTCAGATCCCACCACAAGCCCTGCCCCGGCAGCAAGTCACTCGCCCTGCGCCTTTGTTCCCTCATGTGAAAAATGAGGGTAATCACGCATTCCTTTCAGAAGTATTACAAGGGTTAAAAGATGCATGTGCAGCATGGATCATGGAAGATTGCCTACCTCGAGGGACCGGTGGTCTACTTTGGCGCACTGGAACTAATGATGAAATAATGTTCTGTAACAAATAATGCCTTCTTCGCAGGTCAGCTCGCAGTGGGACAGGCAGGGGAAGCAGCCCTGCCAAATTCTATTCAGTCTTCTCCGTTTGGCTCCACAGGCAGATGTTTAAGCACCTACCATGGACCGGACTACAATATCACCATAACTCAGCTCCTGGAGTCAGAAAGATCCTGGTCTAAACCCCATATCCACCATTTCCCAGAAGCGGTTTTAGGCAACGACTTAACCCTCTGATATGGCGCGGTGCACTGCTCCAAGTAAAGTTAAAGGGGACCTGCCTCAGAGGTCACTGAGAATAAAGGAATGCATTTATAACAAAGACTTTGCCACGCTGTGAGTGCCCAATAAACTACGATTAATATCATCTCTGTCACTGATGTCACCAAGACCACCACCGGCTCTGTGTATCCCGTAAGGGGTTTAAGAATGGATTCGAAGGGATGGGTTGCAGCTTGGTGGAGCCTGGGCTAGCATGCGCAAAACCCCAGCATGGGAAAGAACATGGAATAAGATACACTTTCTACCTTCAAGCACCTCGTGGGTTTTTAGGTCCCAGGATTCGGGAGAGGATTCTAACACCAGGAGGCTGCATACATGATCAATAAGCCTTTGCTGATATTTATTGAACATCATCAAGAAAGATTGGAGTCTTTGAAGTAAAATATAGAGAAGAATTAGAGAGTAGTAGAATTTACCTGCCTACTCAGTTCCTAACAAAAGGAAACAGGTATTCTGTTCTCGTGGTATTTTGTGACCTGTCAGAAATTCAAGATAAAGAGTTGAAGAGATGGCTCAGCAAATGAAAGGCACCTGCTACCCTTGCGGAAGACTGGAGTTCAGTTCCCAGCACCTACATCAGGTGGCTCACAATTGGCCATAATGCCAACTCCTGCAAATCCAATATCCTAAGCTGGCCCCCTCAGGCACCATACACACGTGCGCGCACACACACATAAACATACACACAAATAAAACAAACTTGGAGTCGGAGAGATGGCTTCATGGTTAAGAGCGATGGCTGCTTTTCAGGAAGACCCGGGTCGGGTTCTCTGCATCAAAATGGGGGCTCACAGCCATCTATAACTCTAGTTCCAACGGATCTGACTCCCTCTTCCAGACTCTGCAGGGCCCAGGAATAGGCATGGTGGAGAGGCATATATTCAGACAGAACACTCATGCCCATAAATTTAAAAATAATTAAAACTTAAAAATCTTTTTAAAAGAATTAAAAGCTAATTCAGGGAACAAATATTTTGACATCTATTTCTAGTTCATTGATCATTTCAGAGCTAATGGAACTGTCAGAAACAGGACAACAAAAGTGAGGAGTGTGCCCCCCCCCCCCCCCCCCAATGAAACCGTCCACCCAATGCAAGGTGACCTCGTCCAAGTATTAGCACAGTAACTCCTCAGCGAGTGGCTGCGTCTGGGCTCAGGGCGAGCCTTGCTCGCTCTGGTAATTTCTTCACTCATCTGCGCGTCTATTTATTTATTTTCCCCAACCTTGCATCCCACTCTCAATTCCACCACTGTCATCTAAGTCCAGTCTTTATGACTCCTCTACAGAATGACCACAGTTCACATCTAGGCTACCTGATCCCAGGATTCCTGGAGAATCCAACGAGAGCGATCCTTTCAACAAGTGTTTATTGAGTGGATGCTAAATAACCTAGCATGAGCCACTATGATACAATAGACAGGTCCTGACCCTTAGGGCCCCAGGCAGTTCCGGCCCACATTCCCAGATAGAAGTGGGCAGTCACACTCCAGATAGTGTATTTCAAGTGGTCACAAAGAATATGAATCACTCTAGCAGGAGGGAATAAGAAAGATTTGAGAGCATGGGCTGACATCGTTTGAATCGACTGTGGTGTTAAAATGTGCCACAGACAGCATGCCTAGGCATATACACATAAGTAATTCTCAGAATGCTCTGTGGTCCATAGTCTAAGGGCTGTCTAAACTCTTAGGTACATCCAAGGGTGTGGAGAGCCCACGGCATTTACTGAGAGCAGGTGGGGTGTGAGCTATTACAGGCTGTGTACCTTCCAGCTTTTGTCCTGAGTCAGACCCACCAGAGAAGCACGATCTAGCATCTCCCACAAAGTCTATTGCCACAGGTGAGAAGTTGGAGGATCAACAGGTGACATTTCCTGGCCAACTTCATAAATAAGCTATAGAGGGCCAGTGGGATGGCTCAGCACGTACAGTCACGTGCCATTAACCCTGACAAACCGAGTTCAGGTTCGCATGCTGAAAAGAGAAAGCCATCTCCTGAGAAAGCTTCCCCAACTGCTGCATTACACACACACACACACACACACACACAGAGAGAGAGAGAGAGAGAGAGAGAGAGAGAGAGAGAGAGAGAGAGAGAG
>JADRCD010205605.1:14297-26521 GCA_019843815.1 Montemys delectorum | reverse complement strand
TTTATTTATTTATTTATTTACTTATTTATTTACAATCCAACCATTGCTCCCCCCTCCCAGTCCCTCTTCCTACAGTTCCTCATCCCATTCCTTCTCTCCCTGTCTCCAAGAGGATGCTCCCCTGAACCAGACCTCCCCCCTACCTGGGGCTTCTTCTTTCTGGGGCACATCTTCTCCTGCTGAGGCCAGACGAGGCAGTCCTCTGCCATGTATGTGACAGAGGTCTGGGACCAGCTCATGTATGCTGCCTGCTTGGTGGCTCAGTATCTGGGAGCTTCCAGGGATTTGGGTTAGTTGAGACTGCTGGTCTTCCTATGGGGTTGTCCTCCTCTTCTACTCCTTCCATTCTTCCCCTAATTCAACCATAGGGGTCCAGTGGTTGGGTGTAACTATCTACATCTGTTTCAGTCAGCTGCTGGTTAGGCCCCTCAGAGGACAGCCAGGTTAGGCTTCTGTCTGTAAGCATACTGTAATATCAGTAATAGTGTCAGGCCCTGGTGTCTCCTCATGAGGTAGATCCCCAGTTGGGCCAGTCACTGGACTGAGAGCCTTTCTCTCAGTCTCTTCTCCATCTTTGTCTCTGTAGTTCTTTTAGACAGGAACACCATCCCTCCTTCTGATGCCCTGTCTATCTTTTGGAGGTAGACTCTGAATTCCTTCTCCCTACCGTTGGACATTTCATCTAAAGTCACTCCCACTGAATCCTGTGAAAGAACTTCAAGTACTCTTTTTTTTTTTTAACTCTTCAAGGTAAGATTACGTACTCTTTACAATTTTTTAAAAAATGTATTATTTTCCTCCTCCACTTCTTCCCTTCGATTCCTCTCATGCATCTTACTCTCACTCCCTTTAAAATTCATGGTCTTTTTTTTTCAAATTATCTTTTTAAAATAAAAATTATTTTTGGTTTTTATTATGAATTTTTTATAAAATAAACCTGATTATATTTTTCCATCTCTTTATCTCCTCCCAATTACTTCCCATCTCCCTCCTGTCCAGATCCACTCCCTTTCTTTCCTGCATTAGAATAGCACAATTTCTTTGAGATAACAACCAAACATAATAAAATATTATAAGATAAAGCAAGAATCATCACATTGAAGCTGAACAAGGCAACTCAATAAAGGAAAAGAGACCTACGAATAGGCATAAGAATCAGAGACCCACACATTCATACATTTAGGATTCCCATAAAATATTAAATTGAATGTTATAATACATATACAGGGGATCTGTACAAGCCTGTATAGGTCCTGTGCTTGATGCTTAAGTTTCTGCGAGTTCATATGAGCCTTCCTTAGTTGTTTCAGAGGGCCTGTTCTCCTTGTCTCCTGTGCCTTCCATGCCCTCTAGGTTTTATATTTTCTGCCTCTTCTTCCAGTGTTTGATGAGCTCTGATGGTAGGGATTTGATAGAAATATCCCATTTAGAACTTCATGTTTCAAGATCTCTCTCCATCTAATATCTGGGTGTGGGTCTCTGTATCTGTTCCTGTCTACTGCAGGAGGAATATTTTCTGGTGATGGCTAAATAAGGCACTGATCTAAGAGTATAGCAGAATACTTTTTTTTCTTTAATAGCAGTAGTATCTGTTCTCTGGCCTACCTAGTTTCTTGTTCTTTGCCACCAAAGCACTGTTGGGTACAGGTTCTATCTCATGGAATTGGCCTAAATTCAAATCAGACATTCGTTGGTACTTCCAAAGCTGTGTGACATCATTGTTCTAGCAGATTTTTCAGGTAGGATAGAGTATAGATCTACAACAACCCCTTCAGTGCTCCTCCTAATTCTAGCTCTCCCACAATTCACTCTCTCAACCCTGTATCCACTTTGTCTCTCTACCTAATCCTACCACCAGTCCACTCAAAATCTATTCTATTTCCCCTCCCAGGTAGATCCATGTTATCCACCTAGCCCCTTCCTCTACATCCAGCCTCTTTGGGGCTACAAATTGTAGCTTAGTTTTCAGTAACTTAGTGGATAAAATCCACATATAAGTGAATAAATACTATATTAGTCTTTCTGGGTCTGGGTTAATTAACTCTGGATTAATTTTTTGTAGTTCCATCCATTTGCCTGCAAATTTTATGTTTATTTAACAGCTGATAATAAATACTCCATCATATAAACACTTTATCTCCTTATCTATTCTTCAATTGAATAGTATCTAGGCTGTTTTCATTTTCTGTGTATTATGAAGAGACCACCAATGAACATGATCTTTGTAGTAGGATGGAACAGATGCTTCCTTTTGGTATATGTCTAAGAGTGGTACAGCTGGATCTTGGGGTGGATCACTTTCCATCTTTCTGAAGAACCACCATACTGGTTACCATAGTGGCTGTACAAGGTTGTACTCCCACCAGCAATGGATGACTATTCCCTATATTCCACATCTTTACTACTATTAAATTACTGATTTTAGCCATTCTAATAAGGTAGAATGTCAAGGTAGTTTTGATTTTCTATATCCCATTTTTAAAATTTCTAGTGGTCTTATTTTTTATTTTTTATTTATTCCTCTTTCTTATATTACATCATGACTACAGTTTCTCCTCTCTTCTCTCCTCCCAGTTCTTCCCCCCTCCACCTCACCTCTCCCCCTGCCATACTTCCATGCTTTCCTACTCTGTTTCCCTTGTAAGAAGGGTAGCCCTCCTGTGGATATCACGCAAACATGACATATCAAGTTGCACTAAAACTAGACACCTTTCTGCATATTAAGGCAACCCAGAAGGCAGAAAACGGTCCCAAAAGTAGGCAAAAGAGTCAGAGACAGCCCCTGCTCACACTGTGAGTAGTTACACAGAAGGACTGTGCTACAAAACCATAACATATATGCAGGCTCCCTGACTGTTTAGTTTCTGTAAGCCCCTATGAGTCCAGGTTAGTTGATTCTGTGGGTTTTCATGTGGAATTCTTGATCCCTCTATCTTCTGCAACCCTTCTCATTTTTCCACTGGAGTCTCCAAGATATTGATAAAATGATCTATAGCTATCTATTAGGTTCATTTGTATCATACTTCTTTATTTCTCTGTTTAGTCTACCTGTCCATTGGTGAAATTACAGTGTTTAAGTCCCCCACCATTTATGTACAGGACTTGGCATGTGATTTAATTTATAGTAATGTCTCTTTTACAAATGTGGGTGTCCTTTTGTTTGGTGTATAGATGTTCAAAATTGAGATGTCATCCTGCTAGATGTTTCCTCTGATGATTATAAAGTGCCCTTTCCCATAACTTTTAATTATTGTTTGGAAGTCTACTTTTTTAGTTATTTGAATGGATATGCATCTTGCTTCTTGGATACATTTGCTTGGAAACCCTTTATTCTTTATTCTGTGTCTTTTGCCTGCAGCAGAAGGTTGGATCCTGTATCTGCATTCATTCTGCTAACCTGTATCTTTTTTTTAACAGGGAATTGAGTTCATTTATATTGAGAAATGGTAGTGACCAATGATTGGTACCTCTTGTTATTTTGTTGTTGATGGTGGTTGTGGTAGTGTGTGTGTGTGTGTGTGTGTGTGTGTTCTTCCTCTCTTTGTGTTTTTTTGCTGGTGTGAGTTTGTTTGGTTTTTTTTTTTTCCTACGTTTTTATGGATGTAGTTAATTTCCTCAGGTTTGCTTTCCAGGACCTTTTGTAAGAGTGGATTTGTTGATAGATATTGTTTAAATTGGTTTTGTCATGGAATATATTGATTTTTTTCCATTTATGATGAGTGAAAGTTTTTCTGGGTCTAGTAGTCTGGGCTGGCATCTGTGATCTTGAATATTCTGCAAGATATCTGTCTCAGTCTTTCTGGCTTTCAGAGTCTCTGCTGAGAAGTCAGGCTATAATTCTAATTGGGCTTTTTCCATTGCAGTTTCAACATTCCTTTTTTACTCATAATTTAGTGTTTTGATTATTATGTGATGAGAGGATTTTCTTTTCTGGGATAATCTACTTAGTGTTCTATAGGTATTAATTAGGTTTAGGCTTTCATTAAAATATATTTTCTGGATCATTGAGTTGGGATTGTTCCTCTTTTAGGCCATTATTCTTATGGTTGGTCTTCTCAGTGTCCCAGATTTCCTGAATGTTTTCTGTCAGGCATCTTTAGATTTAACATTTCCTTCAACTGATCTATCAGTTTTTTCTGTTGTATCTTCTTCTTTTTTTGATTTTTCAAGACAGGGTTTGTCTGTGTAGCCCTGGCTGTCCTTGAACTCACTCTGTAGACCAGGCTGGCCTCAGACTCAGAAATCCGCCTGCCTCTGCCTCTCAAGTGCTGGGATTAAAGGTGTGCGCCACCGCTGCCGGGCTCCTGTTGTATCTTCTATGCTTGAGATTCTTTCATTGCTTGTGTTCTGTGGGTGATGCATGTGTCTATAGCTCCTCTTTGCGGTTCCAAAAAGAATGGGGGGCCTGCTGTGGCTCTCTCTCTCCCAGAGTGGCAGGTAGCCTGCTGTTGAGGGTTTCTCTCTCTTTCCTCCCGGAGCTGGCCTGTTTGCTGCACAGCGCCTTAATTAAAAGGGAGGCAATGTATGAATGAGTTATTTTATTTTAGGAAGGGGAAATATGCTAGTTGAGTGGAGAGAAGGAAAGGAGAGGAAGGAGAGAGAGAGAAAAGAGAAGGGAGAGAAAAGAGAAGAGGGAGAAAGAGCAAAGAGGAGAGAGAGAGAGCAAGAGAGAGAGAAGAGAACAAGAGAAGAAGAGGAGAACAACAGAATGAGGAGCAAGAGAGAGAGGAGGGGGCAAACCACCCCTTTTATTGTATGGGGCGTGGCATCCCTGGCTTGTGGTCAGATGACTGTGTGTAAGGTCTAGCTAGAATGCTGGGAGTTTGAAGCAGTGTCTGCCTGATAGAGCACACATCTCCTGCAAGGGCAGCTGTGAGGGGTCTGGGCTGAAATCTGAGCCATGGTCTCAGGAGCAATTCACCAAATGCCTTCCGTCCCTCCTGAGCAGATGCTCAGTGGGTCTCCAGGGTTCAAGGTGGCTCTGCTCTACTGGACTCTGGCTGTCAGAACTGCCCCACACCTCTTCACTTATTTAGATTTTTCATTACCAAAAATCTCTCCAGTTGTATTTATCTTATTGAGTCTACTTCATTTTCAGGTCTCAAACAGTTTTATTTATTCCCTTCTTCTGTTTGCTTGTTTTTCCTTGGATTTCATGAAGGGATTTACTTATTATCTCTAATTTTTTTTTTTTTTGTGGTTTTCCAGATTTTTTAAAAAGGAGATTTATTTATTTCCTCTAATTGTTTATTTGTGTTTTCCTGGATTTCTTTAAGTGATTTATTCATTTCCTTTTTAAGGACTTCTATAATGTGCAAAAATTTCATTTTAAGACTTTTTTTGTTTGTGCTTTGGCTGTGTACAAGTATTCTGATATTGTTGAAATAAGATAGCTGGGTTCTGATGGTGCTATATTACTCAAAGTGTTGTTAGTTTTGTTCTTACATTGGCATCTGGGTTTGGGATGATTATAGGTCTAGGATTCAATTTCTGAATTTGTTTTCTTGGATGAATGCTTTGTTCCTTGGTTTCTGTTTCATCTTTGATGTGGTCTTTGTGGTCTGTATTTCAGGTAGCTGGCCTTACCTCTAGTTCAACATGGAGTCTCCTTCAGAATTAGGGGCTGGACTTCTGATAGTTAGCATGACCTTTGTCCAGTAGGGGATCTCTTTTCAACTGACTGGCATGACCTGCATCTGAGTAGTGGATCTGCAAGTGTAAGGGCAGGGGCATGGCAGCAGGGCCTGAGGGTGTCAGCAGCTTGTACCTTTCACCTTTGAGGAAGTGGGGAGGATTCTGAGGGCAACTGGGGTTCTTAACTTTTCTGGCTGTTTTGCCTGCACTTAGGCAATGGATATCTGCACGAGGTGGGAGTAGGGATATAATAGGGCAGCATATGATGGATTGTGAAATGTTTGTGGGATTGGTCTTTGGTATCTGAACTAACGGTCTATAAGGGTTCCAAGAGCATATGGGGCTCTTAGCTATTCTGAATTTTGAGGCCTCTACCTGAACAGTGAGTCTTTTTAATTACTTTTGTTATATATGCATACATATATATGTGACAATAACAATATAAATTAACTTGCTGGGTCTGCTTAATATTGTTTTTATATTTACTTTTTAAAGTTGATAATTTAGGATTGTATAGTCATTAGGGTGCTCATACAGAGGAATGCTCTCTCTCTCTTCCTCTCTCTCTCTCTTTCCCTTCCTCCCCCTTCCTCCATTCCTCCCTCCATCACTCCCTCTTCTCCTCCTCTCTCTGCCAGGAATCTTCATTGTCCATAGTTATTCATCTCAGAGTAGGTCCTTGATATGTCAAACTCATGTTGTTATTGTTCTGATGCAACCAGGCATATAGGTAGGATTTCATAGATGTAGCTTTCCTGTCATAGCTAGAATGAATAATCTCATAGCATACTTATGGTCCTCTAGCTCTTTATATCCTTCTGTTTTCTGTATCATTATGGGTGTCCCTGAGTCCTAGGTGCAGAAATTATTCTGTAGATGTATCATTTGTAGCCAGACACCCCATTATTTATTGTTATCTGTATTTTGACTAGTTGTAGCTTTCTATAATGTTCCCATTCTGCTGAAAAAATTATATTTTATGAAGAGGAGAGATCTACACCAATCTTTGTGTATAAGAATAAGTATTTACTGTGCAGTTAGAAAAAAAGCTGGGTTTAGGATAGTGTGGGTAATAGGTTCTCATCCTGGGTCTATGACCTTTCCACCATACATACATGGCTACGTTCACAGCACCAAGCATGATTTGTTTCTCCTGTTGAATAGGCTTTACATTTAATTTGACAATTGATTGTAATCCCTAAGGCAGAACTGCCAGTATTTTGCCATAGTGAAATGTTGCAAGTCTTGTCATCATTAAAGGTTATAATTTTTACAGCTTGGTAAGACTACGAAATGCTCCTCTTTTGGTAGCTTGCACAGCACTTTCTGATCCTATGAGAGCCATTCTTTAGATATGAAGTTTCTGAACCCATTTGAGCTCAATTACTCCAAGTTTTGTATCTGATGTATATCATGTCTTTAGCAGCAAAGCCTTCCCTTCAAATTCTTGGAGGCAACCAAGGGTGGTAAAAATAACTATACTGTTTGGGAGGTCTTTTGAATTTTATTGATCAACAACTCAAGGCGGCTTCTCTGAAGCATGGTACTGGGGATTTTGTTAGATAATCTTGGGTAGGGGGAGTTACATAGGTGTTAGCAGGAGCACCATTACTACAGGTGTTAACTTTAATGTAATTTTAGGTGAATAAAACTCATTATGCCTTTTTCAAGCATTCACAGTGCTACTCATATATGTCTGCCCTCTCCCTCTCTATTGTCATCCTTTTTCAATCTTCAGATGAAACACAGCCTTGTCCCCATTTGTCCCATCACAGCAATTATGACCTGTTGTTCCAGATTTCAGATGTCCCCACTTTTTGATTCCTTTTTACTTTTCGGGATAACTTGGTTACTCTAGGTTATATACATACATCTATAGATTCAGACAGACCCAAAGCTCAAACAAGAGAAACCATCTAATATTTTTCTTTGTATTCACCAAAATGTTTAAAAATTCCCCAACTTTTTTTTTAAAAAAATAAATTTTCTTTAATTTTTATTTTGAAAATTTTATCCATTAAGGCCATCATTACATTATTTCCACCCCTACTTTTCACTGCTTCAAGCACTCTCTTGTTCTCCCCACTCCCTCTCAAATTCATAACCTTACCCTTAATTATTGTTACATATTGTTTTATATTGCTTTGTTTGTTTTAGTGTGATGAAAACACAAATTAGAGAGAAAGTTTATTCTGATTATGCAAGCTGATTACAGTCTACCATGTCATGGCAGGAACTCAAGGAGAAGTAGATGCATGAAACATGAAGTAAAACTGCTTTACTGAATTACTTTTAATGTGTTGCTTTGCTTGTTTTTACATACACTTCAGAACCAGCTTTGTTTGCTTTTACAGACAATAAGTAACTCTTCCCATTGGTAGCCCATCCACATTGGGCTTGGTTCTCCTATACCAATCATTAGTCAAGAAAATATCCAATAGATACACCAAATATAATAGAGAAAAATATGATGGATAATAGAGAAGTTCTCTATTCTCAATTTTAATTTATGTTAAATAAAAATTTAAAAAAACATTTGATTTCTTGTCAACTTGACATACAAATACAAAATGCACAATTATTCTTTTAAATTCTATTAAAGCACAATTTTCCTTTTTTAACCTTTAAGATCTCACTTTAGTATCACACTAGATGGCATAATATAACCTAAAAATACTCAATCTTTAAAACTTTCAAAATTTTAAAAATGTAAGGTATGTTTAAAAGTCTAATGTCTTTTATCTATTAGCTCATATAAAATTAAAAGCTATTTATATGCATTCTTACTCCAAGAGGGAAGAATCAGAGCATAGTAACAACCAGATTTAAGTAAAACCAACTTCAGATAATATAAATAGCTAAATGTCCAATATCTGGGGTTCATAATTTTCTGGGCTCAAATGGGTAATTTCAATTTTCAGGCTATGTTTTCTGCCTGAACCACACAGTTTCCCTGATAGATACATGCTGGCTCTACTCTACCCTTCCCACTTCCTTATTCTTCCTCCCATAGTCCTGATATCTCCAATATACTGGGTGTCCATTGCAATTAACACTACACTTCCACCAACAATATCTCCTGTACTTTTCAAAGACAATGATCCACATAGTGCTCAGTAGAACTTCACTTGAGGACCCCCTTAGGGTTTCTACTGTAACTGAAGCTGAAATTTCATTAATGACCTTTCCTAACCTCTCACAGTGCCAAGCTTTAACTGCTCTTTATGACTCATTCCATTCTACACCTTTCCATGTAATCCATGTGGGAGAATCACATATTTACTGTGAAGTTTAGTCTCTAGCTTGAGATGTACACTTGGCCCATTTGGACCACAGCTTCTTTACCTAAACTACTTCCCAGAAAATTTTGCCTCAATAATGCTGTTTTCTTATTTATCATAGCTGATTCTTCAATCACAGCTATCCAGCAATGGTTTTCCCACTAAAGCCAAGTTTTTACTTCTATAAATTCTCAATAATAAACAAGCAAACACCCAGCATGGTTAGGCCCAGCACAGCAATAGCACTCCTGGTATCAACTTTCTGTCCTGGCTTACTTTCAGTTGCTGTGATTAAACACTAATCAAAAGAATTTGGGGAGGCAAGAACTTATTTGTATTAAGTAACAGTTCATAACTGAAGAAAGTCAGGGAAAGAATTCAAGGCAGGAATCTGGAAACAGGAGTTAAATGAGAACCGTGAAGTGATGCTACTTAATATCTTCCTGCCATGGCTTTTCTAGCTTTCTTTTATATACAACCAACTACTATCTGCCATGGAATGGCACCACTCATAGTTGGCTAGGCCCACTCTACCACATTAATCAGTAATTAAGGTAGTGCCTAGAAGGCATTTCTAAAGTTCAATCTGATGGATACAATTCCTGAAATAAGGATCTCTTATTCCAGGTGACCTTTGTTTGTGTCGAGTTAAAAATAACTAACCAACAGACACACACCTACACACACACACACACACACACACACACAAATACACACACATACATGCACCACTTATATAATTTACATCAATCTTTCAGTATGCATACATATATACATATATATATATATATATACATACAGTCATGCATATACACATATACTCACACACATAGGGACACACATGCACACCTTACAGAGTCCATTAGTGTTGCTTGTTTGTATTCATGTTGAGTTAACTACTTGGGATTAGATAGCCTACCAAGGGACTCATCCTTAGTGAAAACTGATTCTTCTTGTCTCAATTTCCATTAATTATCTTTAGCTCTTCACCTAGGAATAGGGCATGGTGAGATTTCCTCTATACACAATGGCATATCAATTGGTGATGGTGTTGTGAAGGACTTGTTTAGATGAGAATATCTCTGAGATTTTATATTTAGTATATACTATCTCAGAGCAGATGCTCAGTTTTTCTGGCTTTTATAATCTTTCTTCTACTTCTTCCATAATTTATCCTGAGCCATAAGTGTACTGGCTGTGTTGTAAATATGTCAGTGAGAGGAGGAAAACCCAGGATCAATTGTTTTCTGCATTTTTCCTAGTTGTAAATTTCTATAATACTCTCTAAATATTGCAAAACAAAAGAAGATACTTTGATGAGTGATGAGAGCTATATTTATCTGTTTACATAATGACACATTTAGAATGTAGTTAGAAATTAAACTAGTTTAAGAAAGTGGCAGTAGTACATTTTCCTTGTGGGTCAGTGATCTTATAAGACGTAGGTAGTGAGGTAGGCTTACAGGTATGAACTCCCTCCTATTGAATGGGCCATATTTTCAGTTAGATGGTATGATAATTCATTTTTTTCTTTTCCTGTTTTTCTCAACTTGACACAAACTCTGGTCAACATGAACAAAGGAACTTCTATAAGTGTCTCAGATTGGCCTGTAGGCAAACTTGTAGGGCAGTTTTTGGATAAACCGTTTATGTGGAAGTATCCAGCTCACTGTGGGCAGTTCCATAAGTTGTATATAAGAAAAAAGGCTGAACAAGCCATGGAGAACAAACTAGTAAGCATCATTCCTTCATGGCTTCTGCTTTAGTTCTTACTTCAGGGTTCCTGCTACCTGTTCATACCCTGATTTCTACTCTTGGCATATCACAATTGTATGCTAAATTAAACCCTTTTCTCTTCATATTTTATTGTTTGTTTGTTTGTTTTTTTCTTCATGGTCTTTATCACAGTAGTAGAAAGCAAACCAAAACAGAAATTAGTATTGGAATAGGTACTTTGTGACAGATTTGATCATTCAGCTTTGAGTAGGATTGTGGAAATATTTGAGCCAAAAATCTTCCAATGGCCAGAGGTAAATTAGCTGTTTGGGAGGTAATACTGAGAGAAATGTGAACAATAGAGGTCTGTCTTACAATCTTTCATATGGAAGTTTAAGACTTTCCTAAAGACGCTATCAGTATCACACATATGATATTTTGTATTAAGATTCTGTTTTCTGATTTGTTGGAGCTGAAGAATTAATTGTCATGCAAGAACCACAGAAATGGAAACTTTGGTTTGCGGGGCTAGTGCATGCTGGTTACCCCGGGCTGAGAAATCAGCTGATTATGAAGACACCATTGCCAACATGACGGCACAGGTCTTTAATGGTAGCCAGAGACAGGTAGAACTCTGAGGCCTGTTGGATTTACAAAGTGAGTTCCACAACAGACAGAGGCCTTTACCTAGAGAAACCTGTTTCACGGGTTCGACAGGGGGAGGCTTGCTGAGGGAAAGAAGATACCAACATCTGTTTGGGAAGATTTTAAATATCAATTCGGGTCTTCTTACCCTGCCTTCCAGTATTCAGTTCCTGATTAAAATACATACCTAAACTTTATATTTATAATAAGTCCTAATCAGCACTGGAGTTGAACAGATATCTACCCTTTATGCTGTTATGTTTATTTCCCTGCCAATAACCCTACAACATGAGTTGCAAGGACCTGTCTGGGCAGATCTTAACTCCAGTTGGCCAGCACTCATAGCCATGATTTCAAGATTCTTACCTCATGGTGTCCTCTCTCTCTCTCTACCTTCCTTCTCCTCTCTTAGGGAACCCCAAATCATGCCTATGTCTCCTCTTGTCAGCTATTGGCTGTCACCATCTTTATTTAAACAATAGTTTTAAATTAGAGAGTGAGATCACATTGTACATGTGGGTTCATTCATTCCTGGGAGCAACCAATCCTTGGGGACCATAATTTATTATTACAATACATATGTAAAAATTCAAACCTCAATAAGCTTCACTGATGTGAAAGGGTCTGGGAATATTTCTTCAGGGTGTGCACATAGAAGATGCTGTCCAGCCAGGCAGTGGTGGTGCACGCCTTTAATCCCAGCACTTGGGAGGCAGAAGCAGGTGGATTTCTGAGTTCGAAGTCAGCCTGGTCTACAGAGTAAGTTCTAGGACAGCCAGGGCTCCACAGAGAAACACTGTCTTGAAAAAACAAAAAAAACCAAAAAAACAAAACAAAACAAAAAAAGGAAGACGCTGTTCAGAGGGCAGAGGGTGCAAGGCAACAGAACTTAGTAATGTGCAAGAGTCTCCCAGGTGGTAGTAGTTTTGAATTCTTTAAGGGGTCAGG
>JADRCD010205604.1:28696-48567 GCA_019843815.1 Montemys delectorum | reverse complement strand
CCTTCCTCCCTTCCTCCCTTCCTCCCTTCCTCCCTTCCTCCCTTCCTTCCTTCCTTCTGGTATTTTGGCTTGAACCTAGGGTGTCGCACATGCCAGATGAGTGGTCTTCCACTGAGCAGTCTCAGCCTTAATAAGAGCTGATGCTTTGTGTATCCAGGGGCATGCTATTTACTTGTTTTATTTTAGTAAACCAGAAATCTATCATCTCTATGCATTATTAAGGTTTTCCAGTATTAAACGTGCAAGATAATATGAAGTATAAATGCCAGCTGTAGTGTTATTTCATAGTGTGCACTTTTTCGTATTTTTTTTTAACTATAGTTTTTTGTAATCCTGGGACTCTAGCCCAGGGCCTCGTGCGTGCTAAGCAAGTGTTCTATTACTAAGGTACATCTGTAGCCCTCAGGCATTGTTCTTATGAAAATGAGACTTGTGATCAGTGTCTTAAGTATAGAACTCTTGGGCAGGCAAGATAGCCTGTTGGGTGAGGCATTTGCCACCAAACCTGATAATTTGAGTCCCATCTTGGGAACCTACAAGGTGGAAGCAGGGGACTGACTCCTGTAAGTTGTCCTCTGACCTCCACACACATGCACACACTCACACAATAATAAATAAATGTGATTAAAAACATTGAAAAGTCATCAGTTTATAACACCATAACAACTCAGGGTGTGTCCTGGTTGATTTTTCTGGTCAGCTTGACACAGCTAGAGTTATCTGGGAGAGGAACCTCCACTGAGAAGATGCCCTATACGGAATTGCTTACAGGCACCCTGGTTGGAGGCATTTTCTCAATGACTGTGGGTGGCAGCTCCCCTGGGAAGGTGGTACTGGGTTGTACAAAAAGTAGGCTGGGAGTGGAGTGGAGTAATAGCCCAGCATTTAAGAGCACTAGTTCTCGCAGAAGGTGGAGGCTGATTCTCAACACCCCTTTGGTGCCTCACAACCATCCATAATTCCAGTGCCAGGGGATCCCAACAGGCATGCGCATGGTGTGCAAAACATCACACATGTAAAATAAACTAAATAAGCCGGGCAGTGGTGGCGCATGGCTTTAATCCTAGTACTTGGGAGGCAGAGGCAGGTGGATTTCTGAGTTCAAGGCCAGCCTGGTTTACAGAGTGAGTTCCAGGACAGCTAGAACTATACAGAGAAACCCTGTCTCGAAAAACCAAAAAACAAAAACAAACAAACAAAAAAAATAAAATAAAATAAAAATAAGTAAATAAATAAATAAATAAACTAAATAAAATTAAGAAAGGCGGGACAGGCTGAATAAGTCCTGGGGAGCAAGCCAGTAAGCAGCACTCCTCCATGGCCTCTGCTTCAGTCCCTGCCTCAAGGTTCTGCCCTAGCTTCCTTTCATGAAATGAAGGATGGTAAATTTTAATGTGAAATAAATCCTTTTCTCTTCAAGTTTGATCATGGTGCTTTATCCCTTGAGCACACACACATACACACACATTTAAATTTTTTTTTTTTTTTTTTGAGATAAAGTTTCACTATATAGCCCAGACTGGCCTGGAACTCACTTTGTAGACCAAACTGGCCTAGATTCATTTGCCTCTATCTCCCAAGTGCTGGAATAAAAGACATGCATGGCCATATCCAGCTCAATGTATTTTCGGTATGGTATGGAAATATTAGGTGATTAGAAATTAATTTCTAAGTCATAATTCTAAGATCTAAGTCCCTACTAATTTATTAATGCTAACTTTTACTTTTCCCACAGACAATGGTCTGTCTCTGATTCTGTTTGGTTTAACTCAAGAGGAGTTTTTGAACAGACTAATGATCCATGGCAGCGCCAGCACTGTGGACTCCCTTTGTCATCTCAATGGTTGGGGACGGTGCTCCATCCCCATCCATGCTCTAGAGGTAACTGGAATCTGTCCCTCCACTTCACGTGCCGGTGTGTGCCCTGTGTTAGTGAGGGACAGAGAGAATTTCTATGCGTTCATCGTCTGCACCGTTCATCTGTCCAAGGCTGACGGTTTATTTTCTTATTACTCTTTTTGGCTCTAAAGATATGTAATCACAACAAATACTATTTAGGAAAAGTGATATGATAGAAATGGAGACGGCCAACCAGATTCTTACCCACACCTAATGTCTGTGCCACCCTCCAAGCCGAACCATTGTTCATTGGAACAGTTGGTGAATGACTTTATGGATAGACTATCTTAATACACACAGCATTTCTTAAATTGATGTAACCTGTTCTCTGTGGCCTGAGAATAAAGTCACTCACTCAAGTCAAATAGTTTTGACCATAGTAGGAAGTCTGTATCCAAAAATCGTGCCTACAATTCATTCCTTGGCGCAGCAGAACTGTCAACTCTCAGCTTAGCTACAATGGAGGTAAAATCCTTTGGTGATTTGAGGATCATTGAAGTACAGCCTTATTACAATGAAATCCAATTTCTAAAAATTGTTTTTAATTTGGGCTTGTACCACAGTAAGAGCCAAGATTTTGAACTCTATTACATACAAAACAAACAATCAAAAAGACTTTATATATTTATGTTCATTTAAGAACATACTAGTAGTAATGTATTATTTTGAAATATACAGTTAATATGTTTGAGTTATTTACAATTTATACTGAGAAAAACGTATGTATTTTCAGTATTGCTGTAGACAAGCATCTACATAACACAAATTGATTGTTGTTTTATATCAAACAACTTTTATAATACTCATTTTTATTGTTATAATATTTTATAAATTTTAAGATATTGTAGGTATTGAAGAGGGAATCTCTGGGAGGAATTGGGGTACAAAAGGGAAACAAGAATGTGATTTAATTCTTTTTACTTAAAATATGTTTTTAAATGTTAACAAAGTCAGACAAATTGAAATCATGTAAATTTTCTCATCATAATGCAATAAAAGTTAAAAAAAAAAAATAGAGATGGCCATACACTAATCAGATGAGAAACTGGGGTCTTTTCTGGACCCCTTCCATCCAGATAGAAGATAGAGTCTGAGTTTATATAGCATTTTATAGTTCACACACACTCTTTCATTTGTATCATCTAATTCAATCCTAAAACAATCACAGAACTACCTATGACTGAGTAAATTTTATTCTATCTATCTATCTATTTAATGTATATGTGTACACTGTAGCTGTACTGATGGTTGTGAGCTATCATGTGGTTGCTGGGAATTTGAATTCAGGACCACTGCTTGCTCTGGTCATTCTGTTCCGCTCCAGTCGGCCCGCTTGCTTAGGCCTAAAGATTTATTTATTATTATGTCTAAGTACATTGTAGCTGTCTTCAGACACACCAGAAGAGGATGTTAGATGGTTGTGAGCCACCATGTGGTTGCAGGGATTTGAACTCAGGACCTTTGGAACAGCAGTCAGTGCTCTTAACTGCTGAGTCATCTCTCTAGCCCCCTCTTTCTCTCTTTTTAAATAGATTAAGAAATAGAGTGGCTGACCCTGTATCACAGTATACTAATAAAGAAAGGAATTGGAGTGGAAGTCAGGGCATCTCTGCATCCGGGTGCAGCCTCCAAGAAAGGCTTGCTGGTGTTTGTTTTCAGACAAGAGTGCCCCAGGCTAGCCTCAGAGTTGCTGTGTATCCAAGCAAGACTGACCTTGGACTTCTTGCTACTTCTACTTCCTGAGAGCTGAGTACAAATTGTGTGTGTGTGTGTGTGTGTGTGTGTGTGTGTGCATGATTTGTGTAGTTAGATGAATAATGTGTATGACACATACACATAAATATATATTATATTTAATAGCTCAGTTTATTTTAGAATCTTTTCTCACATATATCCAAATTTAAGGTCAGTGCAGCTATGAAAGTATACTGAAATTACCTATGCTTGCCTACAAATCTATAAAATGTTGATGAAAGAATACTTATGAGTATACCAGTATTTAATTAAGCACACCAACATAATAGGCTTTACTTCTGATGTGTGTGTGGGTATAGGGGTGTGTGTGTGTATGTACACATGTGAGTGCAGTTGTCCTTGGAGGCCAACAGAGATAACCTATCCCTGGAGCTATTATTGTTCCAGGCAGTTGTGAGGCACCATGCGGGTGCTGGGAACCGAACCTGGGTCCTTTGCAGCCCACTCTGCAGTCTCAGTTCCTGAGCCATGTAGCCCCTTTTCCAACCTTTTAAAGTTTTTGTTTTTAACACCTCACTCAGTTTATGACATTTGTGTTGCATGTACCTATAAAAGTCCATATCCCTCCATGGATCACAGTCAACAGTCAGTACGTGCAAGGTTTCTGGTAATCATTAAATTCTGAGAGGCAAAGTCACTCAAATGAGAGCAAATAAGCTGGGAAAATGAGGAGGGGAATCAAGAGTAGGAAAGATGATTCACAGACCTCTGTCTTTCATGATTTTGTTTGTTGAGGCAGGGTCTCCTTCCATAGTCCATGCTGGCCTGGAACTCAACAATCCTCCTACCTGACCCTCTCACTGCCTGACCCTCCCCAGTGCTGGTATCAAATGTTAACACATCTACCTCCTCTCTTAAATATACAAGTGTGTCTTCTGACTGTGTTTGAGTTAGAATTCTGCCATTGTTAAACAGGGCTGCCACAGAGGGCTGCCATGACAGGCTGTTGTGATCCTAAGAGCCTGTGGTAGAAGGCTGTAAAGCAAATTGAGGGCACCATTTGGGCACTGGCCACACACCCACTCCAGGTAGACCAAACTTGGTGTTGACAGGCTCAGCAGCTGATCTGGGTCTGGAGGTCATTCCTACCTCATTGTGTTCTATTCTGTCCCACATTTGTTCATTATACCATTTTATAATTAGGGCAGAGTAAGAGGTTCAGTTGGTCTAAGAATGCTCAACTTTTTCAGATGATCTGACTCAAACATCTTTATCCTTCTGAAAATACAACTACCTACCTCTTCTTGTTATTTTTACAGTAAACAGTAAGTCAGCTGAAGAGATGGGTGGGGTTTGGGCTAAAGATTGCCACCCCCTTTGGGCAATCCTTTGTTGAGAGAGTTGCCAGCTTGTAGTGGGCAGGAGCAGCTGGTAGCCCCTCTCCAGAGAGGCCCTGCAGCACCTAGAGCATGGGTGGTACCGCAGCTCAGAGTTGGAACCACATAGGGATCATTAGTAGTAGGGAGTTGTTTCTGTGGGTCATAGTTGCCAGATATCTGAAGTTTAAAGAACCTGTGTCCCAGCCCCCGCCCGCACGGGGTAACTCTCCTCCGACTTCTTTCCTCTCTGTATGTAGGCTGGCATAGAAAACCGTCAGCTGGACACAGTAGATTTCTTCTTGAAGAGCAAGGAAAATCTTCTTACTCCGTCTTCAAAATCTTCTGCTCCTGATCAACAGCACCACTTTTCATCCCATCTATACCTAAGGCGTAAGTAAAATATCGCATGCATACTTACCATTTTAGACATTTTCAAATTATTACTGTTTTAAAGTGTGTGTGTGTGTGTGTGTGTGTGTGTATGTGTGTGTGTGTGTGTACCTGCTTGTATGTGTGTCCCCACATTTGTACAGATGCCTGGGGATGCCCAAAGAGGGATCCTCTGACACTAGAGTTAAACATGGTTGTAAGCCACCTGATGTGTGTCCTGGGTACTGAACTCCAGTCCTGTGAAAGAGCAGCAAGTGCTCTTAAATGCTAAGCCCTCTCTCTAGCCCCGTCACTGTGTCTTCTGATGGCTTGTTGCTGGTCAGACTCATCTACAGAGCTTATTTACTTTGAGGAAAGTTGTCAGAGTCTGTAAATGTTCTCATTGTCTGGCTGGAGGAGCTCAGTGCCACAGCCCGCCTGCCACCTGTGTGGACCTGTTCAGTCCTGTTACTAGAACAGTACCACCCCACGGTGTTGTGACTGCTTACATCCTGGGTTCTGCTCCGATCATCTTCAGAGTCAGGAGTGTGATGTGTGAAGAGGAATGAGACTCCTGGAGCTAGCCATCTTCAAACAGAGCTGTGTCGACGGCCTGTCTTTCTGAGTTATACAGGATTGTAGACTGGGGTTTGTTATGAAAAATTTTCACTGACTTATGTACTTATTTGCTCCTTTAACAATTCTTCAAGATTTTTGCTTTTTTTTTAAAGATTTATTTTATTTATCTTATGTGTATGAGTACACTGTAGCTGTACAGATGGCGGTCAGCCATCATGTGTGTGGCTGCTGGAATTGAACTCAGGACCTCTGGCAGCCCCTTCGCTTCGACCCCTCTAGTCCGGCCCGGCTCCCTCAAGCTGTCTTCAGACGCACCAGAAGAGGGTGTCAGATCTCATTAAGGGGTGGTTGTGAGCCACCATGTGGTTGTTGGGATCCGAACTCAGGACCTTCGGAAGAGCAGTCAATGTTCTTACCTGCTGAGCCATCTCACTAGCCCTGATTTTTGTTTTTCTTAACAAATAGAGAGCCTAACATTTATTCTGGAACCAGGTAGCCAAGTAAATGCTTTCTTTAACGCAGTGGTTATGACACCTTTGGGGGTCGCATATCAAATAATCTGCATATTAAGATATTTACATTACGATTCATAACAGTAGCAAAATGACAGCTATGAAGTATCAACAAAATAATGTTATGGTGGGGGGTCACCACAGCATGAGGGGCTGCTTTAAAGGGTTGCAGCGTTAGGAAGGCTGAGAGCACTGCTTTAGAGGGACTATGTAATAGTGTTTTCCCATGTATAGTGTTACAAGCTGCCTTCCTATAGGAGTTCCGCAGTTGTGTGGCCACTATCCACTTGTACTGTTTGATCGCTTTTCCCAACTCTCTACCTTGTACCTGCGCTGCTTTTATTCAAAGGTAGAAGTGAATCTGAAAGAAGCTGTGGGAGAATAAGCCTCACCTACTGTCCCGGACCCACGTTTCCTATCATTCTTTCACCCATGCAACCGCAAAGCTGGGCAGATGCTGAGATCAGCAGGAGTTGCCCCATTAGGACCCTCAAGTGCAGAGGCGATTCAGAGTGTGTTATATTCCTGTCCAACATGCATGTTGGAGTGGCTTTGGATTCACACAGGCCTGAGTTCAAATTTTGCCTCTGCCATTTTAAATACTTTCAAAATTAGCTTGGGTAAGTGACTTTCTGTGAACCTCAGTCTCCTCTCATCTACTATGGAAAGGGAGCAAACATTTATTGGGTTGTTGGAAAGAAAAAAAAATGAGTTTAAAAAGCACCAAGTCTGCAAAATAATGCTAGTAATACCAGTACATGTTTACTTGTGAGTGTAGTCATTGTAAGTGTAGTCATTTGCAAGTAATAAGCCTTCATAAAAGCGTATGAGCTTGTGAAACACAACATTAGGCCTGTTTATATTTCAGAACACTGCAACTAACATTTTGGATGTGTCAGTGTCAGGGAGGCAGTCTGGTGTTTCCTTCTTAATTTCTTCCTTCTTTCTCAGAGGTAGAAGAGCTGACCCCAGCCCTGGATTTACTTTGCTCAGCAATTAGAGAAAGTGACTCGGAAACCCAAAGCAAGCACTTTGCCGAGCAGCTGCTTCACCTCACACTATCTTTCCTTAACAAGCAAATAAGGGAGCTTTTTGTTCACACTGATGGTAAGAACAACAGTGAGGGATGTGCATGCCATTGGTCAGAACGGTGAGGGCGGGGCTTGTCATTAGTCAGAACAGTGAGGGCGGGGCTTGTGATTGGTCAGCACTGTAAGGGTGGGGCATGCCATTGCTCAGAACAGTGAAGGCAGGGCTTATCATTGGCCAGAACAGTGAGGGCGGGGCTTGTCATTGGTCAGAACAGTGAGGGTTGTGCATGCCATTGGTCAGAACTGTGAGGGTGGGGCATGTCATTGATGTCATTGGTCAGAACTGTGAAGGCTGGGCATGCCATTGGTCAGAATAGTGAGGGCGGGGCATGTCTTTGATCAGAAGAGCTGGCAGGACATACTGCTGTGTAGAAAGCTGAGTGAGAGAGATGGTCTGACTCTAGGGGCACTGGCAGAAAGATCTAGGGATAAGGTAGTGGAGGGAGAATGAAGCAGACTCTGCTAAACACAGCTACTTGTAGGAAGGGAAGGTTTAGTGTTTGAAAATACTTGTTTTGAAATTTGACAATTTCTAGAATTCCTTTCAACAAGTCATGGTGTGTTCTCCTTCCCTTTTCTTTCCGTGCCTGTTTTACACATGCACACACATTCACGATCATGCAACACATACACACATGCACATATACATGCATGCACATGCAAATTGATACACTGATATTTTTCACAGAGCTAGATGAGCATTTACAGAAAGGAGTGGCCATTTTGACCAGCTACATCAATGAACTTCGGACTTTTATGATAAAGTTTCCTTGGAAACCAGGAGATGCCATAGATGACTCTGATGTAAATGAAGGTGTCCTCACGGTGAAGGAAGGCCGAGTTTGGGAGGAACTCAGCTTGGAGGTAAATGAGTAGCCATCAGAGCTCTGCCAGATTCAGAGAACCCAAGAAAATACCTAAGAAACAGGGTTTAGAGTCTGCACACTGGTGCGGAGTCTTTGGCCAGGGTCTCAGTATTTACTAATGTGAGCTCTTGGGTATGGCTTCAGATCTATATCCCTAGATCCTGCCGATAGAATGCCCCATCTGCCACAGGACCAACCTCTCCCAGCAGTCCTGCCTTGGTGACTTGGGCCTGGAACTTTCTTTTCTTTTTGATGTATTTTGGAGATAGATCTCGCTACCTGAGGCTTTCCTTGACCTCGTTTTGTATCCTAGGGTGGGCACGGCTCATGATCCTCCCACCTCAGCCTCTTCGCTGCTGAGGTGGTAGGCCTGCCTCTGCACTATCCTCTCAGGCCTCCCCACTGCTGAGGTGGAGGCCTGCCTCTGCACTGTCCTCTCCAGGCCTCTCCACTGCTGAGGTGGAGGCCTGCCTCTGCACTATCCTCTCAGGCCTCCCCACTGCTGAGGTGGTAGGCCTGCCTCTGCACTATCTCAGCCTCCCCACTGCTGAGGTGGTAGGCCTGCCTCTGCACTATCTCAGCCTCCCCACTGCTGAGGTGGTAGGCCTGCCTCTGCACTATCTCAGCCTCCCCACTGCTGAGGTGGTAGGCCTGCCTCTGCACTGTCCTCTCCAGGGCACTTTGGCCCCATGCATGTTTTTGACTTCTGGATAAACAGTTAGTTCCTTCTGGCAGTCTGGTCTCAGGGATCTGCTATGATGTCATCACCAGGACGTGCACTTGATTTGAGTCCTAGTCATTATAAAATCTAATGAACATGTTTGCCATTTAAATCCTCTGTGTGTCTACCTGTTTGCTTCTCTTTTTCACAGAAAAGAGCATATTTAGTTTAAAATGTGCTACCATCTGTATTACTTGGGGACCAGGAGAGTCATTCTCCCTACACGGACACTCTGTGGTGTTGTAGAGGCGAAGCCTGTGCCTTCATGCAGTCTCTGAGCACAGCAGATTAAAAGGATAACACAGATTTGGCGTGACTGCTGCTGAAGGGCAGGGCGGGGAAGCGCTAGGTGGCTGCCTTTCCTGTGCTCTTGCTCAGCTCAGGCTTACTTTTCTTGCTGATTTTTAGCTGCTTTCTGTCTTACAGGCCTCTTCCTGTGTTCCTCCCTTTACAATTTCTAGAGCACTGGAAGCAGTCCTCAGTCCTTCTTTCTCAAAATCACTCATCTACCTCTCCCCCTTACCCCTCCCCGCCTGACCTCGAATACCTCCTTATCTTGACCTTCCGTTATTTTCAGTCCCTTCTATGCTTCCTAAAGTGTCTGATGATAAGAAATGTGGTTCCACATGAGCTTCAGGATGGAATGCACAGGCTCCTGACGGACTCGGCTTTTCTAGCCGGCGCTTTCTTCTGTTACATTGAGTGGTGTGGAGTCTCTGAAGGTTTGCCCTGGTGTTTTCCACTCAGCATTCCCTCCTTTTGGAATCCCTGTCTTCTGAAGTCCCATGCCTCGAGCCCCCACTCCAGTTATAGTCCTCTTCCTTATTCTGATGTTTTCCCTCTGTCTCCTGTAGCTTTTGCTACAGCTCGCATCCCTGAGGGCTGCAACCATGCTTTTTCTGTGTCTCCACGGTTGTGAGGCCCTAAGCTGCTCACCGTCTGCTCAGTCAGCTCGTAGAAGTTGATTTTCAATCAAAGGCCCCTTAGCGGGTATCTAATGCGTGTATACATTCTGTATTGATAATCATCATAATAAAACTAAAAGAAACTTAAACTTATGTTTTTCTTCTTTTTCCTAGGAAGTTATTGCTGATGCCATTTTAAATAACAGAATACCAGAGGCACAAACTTTCTTTAGGATTACTGGTCATTCTGCTCAACGACTGGAGGAACTGATTAGGATAGGCCTAGATTTGGCATTTGACAGTTTAAAAAAGAACAACGTGGAGGAGGCCTCCAGGCTCCTGAGGAACATGGTGAGCGGTGATAATCTGTTTGCCTCCGAGGCTCTCTGTAGGCCAAGAAGACCTAGAACTCACCCTATAGGTCATGTTGCCCTTAGATTCATTCATGATCCTCCTGCCTCAGCTTTGTTGTGTTGGGATTACAGGCATGAGCCACCACACCTGGCATCTCTTGTTTTTGTTTGACTTTAGACATGGTCTCACTATGTAGGCCAGGCTGGCCTTGAACCCCCTGTTCTCCTGCCTCAGCTTCTCAAGTGCTTAAACTACACACATGCATCACCACACCCCGAGACAGTGCTTTCCATAGAAGGCTTCACAGAAGGGCCTCAGTTTTGCTGGAGGACATTCTGTATACTTCGGGGGACGCTTACATCACCATTTGAACTTTCTGGTGGATTAGGCTTCCGTGGCCTAGGGCTCCATGCTCCCTGATTTTGCACACTTGAGAAGGGAGTTCTAGAAGCAGGGCTCCTGAGCTGAGCTAAGGGCTGGCCCTTGTCTGTGCAGCTGGAGTCTTGCCCTGGGTAACTCTGAAAGTACAGAGAATCTCATTACAGATGGTTGTGAGCCACCATGTGGCTGCTGGGAATTGAATTCAGGACCTTTGGAAGAACAGTCAGTGCTCTTAACCACTGAGCCATCTCTCCAGCCCAATCTTTACTTTTTTTTCTTTTCTTTTCTTTTTTTTTTTTTGTTGTGTTTTTTTGTTTTGTTTTTGTTTTTGTTTTTGTCGAGACAGGGTTTCTCTGTACTGCCTCTGCCTCCCAAGTGCTGGGATCAAAGGCGTGCACCACCACCGCCCAGCTCAACCTTTACTTTCAAGTAAACCACCATAGCAGTTTGTTGTCATCTTAGGCTCTGGTTGCCTGGTATTACCTTAAATTGTTCTGTGTGTTGCCTTTGCTCTGGAAAAGTTATAAGGGCTTCAGGGACTAGCAATCAATACATATAACTGATGTAGAAAATAAATATTCCCAAGAACAGAAGTGGTGTGCAGTTCTAGCAGGATGCTTGTCTGCAGTAGAGCATTTCTGTGACTAGCATATTTATGTTCAAATAGGTTCATTACAAATTTAAGGTTTTTAATTTTCCATTTATTTTAGGGCTTCAATGTGGAAGATGAGTTGCTTAAGATATGCTTTCATACAACTGATAAAAATATTCGGGACTTTTTGGTAAGTCAAGGTGACACATAGCTTCCATTTTTCATTTTGAGACAGAAGCTTGGTGTGTAGTCCAAGCTGGCCGCCCAGCTCCTGATCCTGGAGGCTTAGCTATCTGGAATTACAAGCATGCCTGGCTGTGCTTTACATTATTATTAGACCACTTTGGTGATTTTTTTTTTAACTTTAAAATGAATAATTTTATAATCTAGGAAAAACATAAATAAACTTGACAGTCCTTATTTGTTTGTTTGTTTGGCTTGGGTTTTCGAGACAGGGTTTCTCTGTGTAACAGAGCCCTGGCTATCTTGGAACTCCCTGTGTGGACCAGGCTCGCCTTGAACTCTTCCTTGAACTTGCCTTGAGGTCTTCCTGCCTCTGCCTGCCCAGTGCTGGGATTACCTGCATCTGCAGCTGCGGCTGGCACAACCCTTTTTTAATGATCGTGATTACCTTGGCACTTGACATTAGGATAAAGGAAGACTTATGTGAATATATATTAATGTAAAAGTGATAAAGTCTCCGGCTGGCAGGCCTCACAGCCTCAGGGATAGCCCTGGGACCTGCGTGGTGGAGGGAGAGAGCCTCCAGAAAACTGTCTTCTTACGAATGGAGTGAAAAAGTGTAGTACGGAATACAATTCCCCCTCTCCCTTTTTTCCTTCTCTTCTTCCCCTCCTCTCCTTTCTCCTCCCCTCTTCTGTTTTCCCCTCCCCTCCTCTCTTCCCCCTTCCCCTCGCTTCCTTCTCCCTTTCTCCCCTCCTCTCGTCTTCTCCTCTCCCTTGTCCTTCCTTCCTCTGACTTTCTCTGTGGTGCTGTAGATCAAGCCCAAGGCCTGAGGCATGCTAAACGAACACATTCTCTAACCCACAATGCAATTATTAAATGGCACTTAATCTCATGCATTTTGTTTTACAAATGTTCTTGATTTTTGTGTGGTCACTGCTATAATTGCTTTTATTCAAGGTTGAAATTTTAAAAGAAAAGGAATGTTTTTCTAAAGAAGAAAGAAGAACTGTAGACTTTGTTCATCAAGTTGAAACACTTTATTCCGGACACTTCCAAGAACATGCACGGATGCAGGTTTTCCCCAGGTAGGCTGGTTAGTCCCTCGGCTTATGGATAACACTCCATTTGTAGTATTATGGAACTAAGCATCCAGTACACAGGAAGATAAAGTTTGCATGTTAAAGAAGGGCATCTGAAATTCCCTGTCACTTCAGCGCTTGTAATCAGAGTTATACTCCACTTCCAGCAGATAAAAAGAAATGGCTTTTTCCTTCAAAATTAAAATATATATATATAATGTCACTGTTTTAGGTATTGGATAAAGGAACAGGACTGTTTCAAACATAAACCTGTCTTGGACACATTCCTCAAATGTGATAAAAAAGATGAGTTTAACAAACAGGACCATAGAATTGCATTGAATTGGGCTCACTGGTGGGATCTTCAAACACAGGAATGTATCCTTCTCCCCAGAATAAGTCCAGAAGGCAAGTATAAAAAGGCCAGAAGTATGACATATTAAATGGGGATTAATTAGGCTACGCATTGATGTTTTAGTATTTGGGGGTCTCCTTTAGGATCCTTTGGGGGGGGTTCAGTTTGCTTAAAATCCAGTCATTGCATTAAGACTTCTTGTTTATAAAGTGTTTGTAGTGGATTCATAGCGTGGTACTGAAATAAAAAAGTCATGGGGTTAAAGGAATGGATATTGTCAAAGCTCAAAGTTGTCATTCTGGCTCTGCAGTGACAGTGTGGTTTTCCACACAGTTTCTGAGTTTCTTATGTAAAGTGGGGATTAGTAGCACACAGGGCTCTGGAGCATACCTGATGGGCTGAGCAGTAATGAGTCCTGTAGCATCAAACTGATGTTCACTGTCGCAGCCTAAGTTCTTATGTGGCAGAGAAGAGAGCTGACAACTCCTGTGCCCACTTCATTTTCACTCCTGGTAGTGAGGAACACGTCACTCTTCCTGTCTCTAGTACTGATTATAAAATGAACAAAGCAAAATAAAACTAAAAAGTAGAGGGCTTGAATAAGTCACACATGATATGAGTACAAGTAGCCAGTAACCATAATTCACTGCTGGTTTAAAAAGTGTTTTGTTCTTCGTGTAGAATACAAAGCACATTCTGCAGAAGCCCTCTGGAGATACCTCACGGCTCGCCATGACTGGTCAAGCATCAGCTCCTGGGTGGAAGAATTCCAGACCCTGGAAACCGTGTCACCTCAGCAGAGCAAGTGGCCCCCTCTGAGTGCTGACATCATTGAGCAGGGCACTTACTGCCACAGTCACATGAGGAACGAGATTTTAGACAAGCTGGCCAGGTACTGTCACTGTAGGATCAGAGCAGGTGGGAGAACAGAAGGACGGGAATCAAACCATGGTGGTGAAGGGGTGCCTGCATACCTGTGGCCCCTGCTGGTTCGGTGTTATGATGTCTATACTTGTCCCTCTAAACTTCCACCAATTCAGTGCAGTGTTGCTCCATGACATAACATTCAAAGGGTATTGTTCTAAGCTGTTGTTTGAAATCATCTGTTTTTAGTGTCATGGGGTGGTGAACAGATTCTCAAATTACAGGTGGAGGTTCTCCCTGCAACTTCTCGTGCCTTCTGTTGTTTTGTTTCACCTGGAACTTGCTGTGTGGTGTCCTCTGATATAGAACGGTCATTAGAAGTTTAAAGAGCAAGTGGCTGGAGGCAAGACTTAGTTACCCCAGGATTAGGTGTCCTATAGCTGTCTCCACTCTTCTTGTGTAGTGGGTCACCACGCTCTGCTGTGACGGCCTTGACCTGCAGAGAACAGTGGGAATAAGAGAGCAGAGTGGCAGTTTTAGCTCATTTCTAAAAATAATCCTACGAGCTCTAAGAGTGTGAACCTGCCGATCATGTGGGTAAGCAGAAGCCGGGTAGTTTTGTGTGGCTCAGTCTGATCTGTCTTCCCATGAGGAAAGTTAGGTGTGCACATCAGCACGTTCCCTCCACTCTTACTCTCTGTTTGTACTTGCTGGGTGTTTATGCTCTGCTGGCCTCACAGCTTGCAGATGCAGAGCCAGAGCCAGGGGAAGGAAGAGCATTGCCCAAGCCTCTTACTTACAGGGTGGGGCCCCACCCCTTTAACATCTGGTTTCTGGTCTCTGGTCTTCTCATTGAGTTAATGCTCTTCTTAGTTACTAAAAATAAGATAGTGTATAATTTGTATAATCAAAATATTTTGCCTTAGCATTTGGTTGTTTAAAAACTAATTTATCTGGTTTAATATAAATTGAGAAATTAATTCATACTGGACATAGTGGCACATGCCTTTAATTCCTGCACTCTGGAGGCAGGGGCAGGCAGATCTCTTTAAGTTTGAGTTTGAGGCCAGCCTGTTTTATACAGTGAGTTCTAAGAAAGAGCCAGGGCTATGTAAAGAGATTCTGTCTTGAAAACAAACAAACAACAACAACAACAAAAAAAAAACAACTAACGAGAGAGAGAGAGAAAGGGAGAGAGAGAGAGAGAGAAAGAGAGGGAGAGGATCATGATAGGATATCTATTATGCAAATATTAAAGTGGAAATCATACCATTCTATTAGATTCATAAAAATCAGCAATCTAAGCATACATGAAAAATTCTTTACCCTAAATCATTGAAATCTAAAAATAATCATTCTGGCCAACATTATATAAATGGTGACAAAAATACAAGCATTCTCTTTAGATTTGGTATAAGAAAAGCTAGCAGCCAGTCCCTCTTGAAGTGCTCTTTGGGCACTGTGTGGCCTCTGGCAATCTTGGTTTGGGTTTCTGTATGGATTAGAACAATCTGATTTTAAGTGCATGTATGAAAATGCAAGCCAGGCTGTGGTACACACGCTTTTAATCCCAGCACTTGGGAGGCAGAGGCAGGCAGAATTTTTGAGTTTGAGGCCAGCCTGGTCTACAAAGTGAGTTCCAGGACAGCCAGGGCTATGCATAGAAACCCCGTCTCAAAAAACCAAAAAAAAAAAAAAGAAAAAAAAGAAAAAGAAAATTGGAGTCATGAATCCATAGGAAAAACTTGCTGTAAAAACAGCAAAGTTTACTGTAAAGCTGCAGTGATCCAAACAGTAGGAAAGACAGAAGAGCAAGAGCAGAAATAGACCTGGATATGTGTGATAGGTTTGTGTCCAACAAGAGTGGTCCCACAGAGCGCGAGGAAGTGGTCTTTTCATCAAGAAGCGTAGTGATAAATGAGCAGGTGAGCGGATGCCTGGGAGGAGTAACCCTGCGCATTGAATCGTTTCTGGGCAGACGTGAAACCTAAATGTCAGATGTGAGCCCATAAGAGCTTGGAAGAAGCTGTAGCTCCATTGCCTCTGGAGGAGGCTTGCTTTCCAAATGTCTCGGGCAGCAGGGAAGGAGTTACTGAAACCAAGAGAACTGTTTGTCAGGATCCTTAGTGGGAGGTGTCAGCCAGCTTGCAGTATCCTATTGGAGAGCAGATATCTCTGACCCCTCCAGCTCTTCTCTCCTAAGTGGGCGAATCACAGCCAGACAGTTGAGCGTCTAGGAACACAGCAAGGGAAAGGGGAGAGGTTAGGTCTGAGGAGATGGAACACTAGAACCAATTCATGGATATTTCACCAAAGAGGAAGCATAAATGGCCAGTGTGCTGGCTAATTCTATGTCAGCAATGCACAAGCTATAGTCCTCTGTCTTAGGATTTCTATTGCTGCAATGAAGCAACATGACTAAAAAGAAAGTTGGGGAGGAAAGGGTTTATTTGGCATACATTTCCACAGCACTGTTCATCATCAAAAGAAGTCAGGACAGGACGTCAAACAGGGCAGGAGCCTGGAGGCAGGAGAGGCCATGGAGGGGAGGGTGCTGCTTACTGGCTTGCTTCTGATGGCCTTCTCAGCCTGACTTCCCTCAGTGATGGATTAAGATGTGAAAGTGTAGACCAAATAAACACTTTCCTTCCCAGCTTGCTTAGGTAATGGTGTCTCATCTCAACCACAGGGACTCTTACATAAACACAGCCAGGAAACAGAAAATATTTCTCATTTTTTGTTTGTTTCTGTTTTGTTTTTTGAGACAGGGTTTCTCTGTAGCCCTGGCTGTCTTGAAACTCACTAGGCTGATCTTGAACTCACAGAGATCCACCTGCCTCTGTCTCCAGAGCGCTGAGATTAAAGGTGTGCACCACCGCCAATCAGATCTTTCTCATTTGTAATCATGGAATTGTGAATTTATTTTTCTAAAATCTAGGAACAGCTGAAATGACCCACAAATGTCCAAACAAAATATGGCACGAAGGGTCTTACATGAACGAATGACCAATGTCAAGTAGAGAAAAGAGGAGAGAATAATATACATTCTCAGTCTTTTTTTTTTTTTTCAGTGTAAAGTTCAAAGTAGACAAAATCAAGCCATGTATTATTTGAGGTTGATTATAGTTATAAAACTATAAATAAAGTCAAGTAGTTACCACAATCGTCAGGCAGGTAGGGGTTGCTCTAGAGCACACAGTGGGAAGGAATACGTGAGTAGTTTCCAAATACAATTGTCTAGATGCGAGTTACGTGCTGTATCTATTTCCAAAACATCTATAGGTTTTAAAAAGATTAATTATTTGTATTCCATGTACATGAGTGTTCTGCCTGCGTGTATATCAGTATACTACATTGTAGCTGGTGCCCATGGCATCCAGAAGTGGCATCAGATCCTCTGGAACTGGAGTTACAGATGGTAATGAGCCACCAGGTGGGTGTTAGGAATTGAACTCACGTCCTCCCTAAGAGCAGCCTATGCTTTAACCACCGTGCCATCTCTCTGGCTCTCATACAGTATTTCTTTTAGGTCTCTGTGTGTTTTTCATGCTCTTTCCGTATGGCAGTAATGACGTGTTCCATAGTAAATATATAAAAAGTAATATTCTAAGTGTTGGTTTCCATCCTGTTTAGTAGTTGGTGTGTTTAAATGCTGTGGCATCTTAGCAGATTTGTGGAAGTGTGTCCGATTTGAACCTTGTACTTCTTCAATTTCTCATCTCTTACAGAAGTGGCATTTTTCTTGCATCTGAGCTGGAAGACTTTGAACTCCTCCTCCTGAGGCTGAGCCGGATTGGAGGCATAATGCAGGACACCCTCCCCATGCAGAACTACAAATCCTCAGCAGGGTGGGATTTTCATTCCCAATTCGTCCTCTACTGCTTAGAGCACAGCCTGCAGCACCTCCTCTATGTATATCTTGACTATTACAAGTGAGTACTGGGAGCTGTGTCTTGGGGGTGAGCAGAGGCTTAAAACAGGGTCTTGAGATGAGCTTGAACTCTTGGCCCCTCTTGTGTTGCTGAGTAATGGGATTGCAGGTGTGTGCATGTGCCTGCCTAACGGCTATGCTTTTGTTTGCTTTAAAGACAAGGTCTCACCATGTAGCCCTGGAACTCACTGTGTTCACAAAGATGGCCAAACAGCACAGAGGCCTATCTTTGCCTCCTAAATTCTGGTATTGAAGGCATCACCTGCCATGTTTGTCCCTTGAACTGCTTTGAGAAAACATTAAGGATTGAGAAACTGATCCTTTTAAAGTGCTTTTTCCTGCTCTAACACCTGGCACATTAGTTGTCTCAGGGTTATGTCAGCTAAGGACAGCTGTAGGTTTTATTGATAATTATCTCATATAGCAACTATTAGCCTTTGAAATTGCTGGAGAGTAGAATAAATAATGTATCTGGGGATAGCTGCCAATGACAGAGTCTTTGTCTGTCATGTGCATGCCCATGGGTTCATTCACCAGCAATACACAGGGGGAAAAAAAATAAAGAACATGTTTCTTTTAAAGAGCTTAAAGGACAGAGAGATTTTAGAATTCATACAGATTAATATACATAGAACAGCATATGTCTACCCAAGACCAACCTGTAGAATTTTGTCTGTGGCCATTGCTAATTGTTACTGAATCAGTAATAGCAGCATTAGGTATTGTTTTTAATATATTGAGAGAGAGAGAGAGAGAGAGAGAGAGAGACTCGTGGTGGGGGATGGCAGGTGTCTGTCTTACAGCAATCCTCCTGCTTTAGTTTCCTGAGCACTGAGATCACAGGTACTGGATTTATGGTTTGCATTGCTGGATCCAACCCGAGGTCTCGCCATGCCAGGCAAGCGCTCTTCTGAGGTACAGGCCCAGCTAACTTTCAGGGTTTTGAGACAAGGTTTTGCTGTGTAGCCCAGGCTGGCCTGGGATGCATATGCTACCTTACCTTCCTACACTGAGAGCGCTTTTCTGGAGCTAGCTATCAAATGTGCTCAGAACAGTTGTGCCTTGTGAGCTAATCCCAAAGGTGTGTGTTTGTTTGTTTTTAAATATAGACTTGGTCCTGGAAATTGTCCTTTTTTGGAAAAGAAAGAACTACATGAAGCTCATCCTTGGCTTGAATTTTTGGTTCAGTGTCGACAAGTTTCCAGTAACTTGACAGGTATTCTGTTCAGTATTAAATACACAAACTTTCTCTAGGTAAACAGTGAATGTATTGAATGGTATTTAGCTTGGGAACGCTTTCAATAAATCAAGTATCTGACTGTGATCTGGGCTCAAATTTTACTAATGAAATAGAAAACCAAGAAATGTTAGTCTCTGGCCTGCCAGGAAAAGTCAGAAGTGGCGCTGAGAGCTCCCTTGGTTAAGCCTTCTTCACTTCCGCCTGGGGCCTGCACTCTCCACTCTTACTCTGCCAGCTGTCACAGGCTCAGTTCCTGCTGTGGTAGATTGACATCCCCTTTTCACAAGGATTGGTCTGCCTGCTAGATACCAGCTAGGACTCTTTCCTTCCTTCTCCCCCCTCCTCCTTTCCTCTGTCTCCCTTCTCCCTCCTTCCTTCTCTTCTCCCTTCCTTTCTTTTAGACTTCCTTTTCTCCTTCTCTTCCTTCTTCCTTTTTCTTCCATTCATCCTTTTGCAGTGCTAGGGCCTCTCATATGCTAAGTGCATATGCCTCAGGCACTATGTATGTGGAGGTCAAAGACAAATTTGTAGAGTTGGTTCTCTCCTACCTGTTGGTGGCTTCTAGGAACTCATAAATCTTTCAGTCTGGAGCTTCAGATTAGAAGGAGAAGAAACTCTGTTATGTTCTTGGAGTTGCTAAAGCAGCTGCTTGGGCCATGGTCAGACAGGAATGCCTTTTGCCCTCATGCATCCCAGCTACTGCGTTCCCCAGATTCTGGGCAAAGGTGCAGGACAAACGCTGTATATACATCAAGCAGTTTAAGCAGTTCATTTGTTGTACCAAAGGCCTGCTGCTGATGCCTGGGTGTGTCTGCCCCTTTCTCTCTCTCTCTCTCTCTCTCTCTCTCTCTCTCTCTCTCTCTCTCTCTCTCT
>JADRCD010205604.1:0-28686 GCA_019843815.1 Montemys delectorum | reverse complement strand
TCTCTCTCTCTCTCTCTCTCTCTCTCTCTCTCTCTCTCTCTCTCTCTGGTGTTGACCTGTGGCTGCACGGTGCGTTAGTTAAAAAAGAGGCAATGTATAAATGAGATATTTTATTGTAGGAGGGAGAAAAGAGGCTGGTCAAGTAGAAGGAAAGGAAAGGAGAGGAAGGAGAGAGAGAGAGAAAGGAGAAGAAGAAAGCAAGAGAGGAAGAAGGCAAGAGAGGAGAACAAAGAGCAGGAAAGAGAGGAGAGGGAGAGTAGGAGAGGGTGAGCAGAGAGGAGACAAAGAGTGAGAGAGTGAGGAGGGGGAATACCGCCCCTTTTATTGTATGGGGCGTGGCATGTCTGGCTTGTGGTCAGATGACTGGGTGTAGGGTCCAGCTAGAATGCTGGGAGTTTGGGGCATTGTCTGCCTGATAGAGCACACATCTCCTACGGGGGCAGCTGTGAGGGGTTCAGGACTCAGGAGTTATAGCCAAGCTCCTTCTGCCCTCTGCAAGCAGAAATTGCCCACAGGAGTCCAGGGCTCAAAGCCAAATACTTGACTGAGCTTAAGTTACCTGAGTAGACCACTGCCCCACACTGCCCCACAATTAACAACCAATCTTCTATATAGTGCCTGGTTTTGCTGTGGTTGTGGGTGGTGGGACACACCTTTAATCCTTGCACATGGGAGGCAGAGGCAGGCAGATCGCTGTGAGTTCCAGGCCAGCTTGATCTACCGTGCATTCCTTCTGTTCCTGTAGGGCTGTATAGTGAGACCCTGTCTCAAACAACTAGAAGGAAGCCACCTGCAACTCTCAACTAAGTAACACCAGCATAGATCTAGCCTGGGCTTATGGGAAAAAGACTGCCCACAAGTGGCTGTTGGTAACCCAGTCGTGTTTCCCTCTGTCTCTTTCTTCTCTCTCTTTCTAACTACCCTTCCGCTGTGCTCCAGCAGGTAGCCTTAGCTCCCGCTCTGTGTAGGAGTACAGAAAATGTCTGTGTTTTGAAATTGCCTTTATGTAGTGAGACTTCCCCTGCATCTTTAGACACAGGGATCATTTCAATGTTGGCACAAGATTTCACTTGGTAAACAGGCCCCACTTAACTTACTATGCTCTTATTTTTGGACAATGAACTTGTCTTTGCATTTTCTCTTATTATAAATAATGGTCTTGAATATGTCTTTTTGTTTTGTTTTGTTTTTTGTTTTTTGTTTTTTTGAGACAGGGTTTCTCAGTGTAGCCCTGGCTGTCCTGGAGCTCACTCTGTAGACCAAACTGGCCTCGAACTCAGAAATCCGCCTGCCTCTGCCTCCCAAGTGCTGGGGTTAAAGGCGTGCGCCATCACTGCCCGGCTGAATATATCTTAACATAAACCTGATGCCTTTGTTTCATATAAACTCTTTAGTATACGCAGGTTTCTGCATATAAAATTACTAGTCAAAGACTGTTGAAGGGTTTTCTTGTCAGGCCACGTTGCTGTTCAATGAGGTTGTACCTTCGCCATGTGTCCTATTCATGCTGACCAAAAAACAGTGACACTGGATTTTTTTTTGTTTTGTTTTTTAAAACACTGCTGATACAGTTGCCCTGAGGCATTTGATTTTGTCTTTTGCCTATAGGAGACTGTCTTTTTTGTTTGTTTGTTTTCCTGACAGGGTTTCTCTGTGTAGCCCTGGCTGTCCTGGAACTCACTTTGTAGACCAGGCTGGCCACGAACTCAGAAATCCGCCTGCCTCTGCCTCCCAAGTGCTGGGGTTAAAGGTGTGCGCCGCTGCCTGGATACGATGTCTTTAGAGCGTCACTTGTTGATTTTTTTCTCCTGACTCTTTATTACCTTTACATTTTGTTTGAAATCTTTATTTTTATGAAGGTGAATGCCCTCCCCCCAACACACACATACACACCATGTCTTTTAGATACTTTTAAACTTAGGAAGCCTTCTTACTGTAGATAGACTTAAAGATCTCTTTCTCAGAATTATATGTCTCTTTATCTCCTGATTATCCCTTTTACTTTCAGATCCCAAACTGATCTTTCAGGCTAGCCTTGCAAATGCTCAGGTTTTGATTCCCACCAATCAGGCCAGTGTGAGCAGTATGCTGTTGGAAGGACACACCCTCTTGGCCCTTGCTACCACCATGTATGCTCCTGGGGGTGTCAGCCAGGTATGGGCAACACTTGAAATTATTATGGAGAAATAGGGCTGATTTTAAACTCAGCACAGAGAAGCTGGATTGTGTAAATGTCAGTTGGTGCTAAAGTGTGGCGGATACCAAGTATCCTGTTAGATGGGTGAGCGTGAGACAAGTGAGTTTCACACTTGCGCATCCTGAGCCGAGATGGAATCCGTGCATGGCCAGAGTCTTTTCTCGTTGCTGTTTTGTGTGTAACTCCAGGGGGATTCAGGGTCTAGTTACTTCTGGGAATAAATGTATTTTGGACCTGTGATACATCTTAGCTATTTACCCTTTGAGGAAGTTGAAAGCATAAGTTCTAGCTTTCCCTATAAACTCCCTTGAGGGACCCCATGGGGGTGTTGTTCACCTCTGCTTTGTAAAGGTTCAGTGGCTGGACAGAGGGGAGCGCTGGCAGCTGGCCCTCAGCAGTTTCTTCCTGGTGGTAATTACCCTTGGATTGCTGCGAGCAGCCGCACCACGACTGAGCACCTCACCCTGCTTTCGTCACCTGTCAGAGACTAGCCATAGACAGCTGCCAGTCAGAAGAAAAGCTAGGGATCATCTACCTTCTCTTACTTATCTGATACTTTTATTTACTTATTTGTTTGTTATTTATTTATTTTTTATATTTGTTTATACAAATAGTGCTTATTTATTGTTTTGGTTTTTTTTTGTTTTGTTTTTTTTTGTCAGGATCTCACTACATAACTCTGGCTGCTCTGGAATTCCATGTGCAGACCAGGCTGGTCTCAAATTCACAGAAATCAGCCTGCCTCTGTCTCCAGAATCTTGGGATTAAAGGCTTGCACCACTACACTTGGCTATTTTATTTTATTTTATTTTATTTTTGAGGCAGGTTCACTGTATAGTCCAAGTGGCCTGTAAACTTCCTGTGAAACCCATACTGGTCATGAATTCTTAGTAATTGTCCTGGCTCAGCCTCCCAAGTACTGGGATTTTATGCATGCACCATAATGATAATGTAATAGATGTGTGTGTGGGGAGGTGCAGTTCTTATGATTATTAATGAATGTGAAATATAAATATTACAAGCATTATACTAGTGGTAGCTTTTTTTCAAATGGCATGGGGCTTGAAAACCACAGATGTAGCTCTCTTCCTAACCCTGCAGGGGGCTGAGGCTGGTGGCAGACAGGGAGTCAGCGGCAGGCAGCCATTCCACCCTGGAGCAGGAGACTGCCTTACCAGTGCTGCCTCAGAGACATCTTCTGACGTGACTACTTTTCACATCTCCAAGTCTGTATTATCCAAACATCCCTCCTCAGCTGTTGTGTGTCTTCTCGCATAGGTCATTCAGAATGAAGACAGCGAGAACTGTTTGAAGAAAGTGGACCCCCAGCTACTGAAGGTGGCCTTAACACCTTACCCAAAGCTCAAAGCTGCGCTCTTCCCACAGTGCACTGCTCCTAGTATTCTGCCCGCTGATATCACACTCTACCACCTCATCCAGGTACTGCATTTAGAGAGCCACTGCTTATGTCTATCAGCCAAGGCTTTGGGAGGAAACCAGAAAACCCTCTTTCCTTTAAACAGTGGACACACAATAAGGAATTGTTTGCAAAGAAGAATGGAGCTATGCACCTATGCCCAGAGGGGTTACATGGAAACATGTGGGTTTGCATCTTATTTCAGAGGGTTCTTCAGACCCTCTGAAGCCTACACAGAGTCTAGATTAGAAGCCTCTGCTTTCGAGTGTGGCTCATAGCTGAGCCAGGACTGCTTGCTTCTGCAGTGCCATGAGTTAGCATCCCTCGAGAGCTAGAGGGCGAGTCTGTCACACCACTCAGTGTACTCTTGAGGTCAGTTTTCTGTAAAGAATATCCCAAAGAATGGGGCTATGGTTCAGTGGTTAAGAGCACTGGCTGCTCTTTCAGAGAACCTGAGTTTGATTCCTAGCACCTACATAGCGGCTCGCCTGTAACTCCAGTTCCAGGGATCTGCTGCCCTCCTCCGGCCTCCACAGATTCTAGACTCACAAGTGATGCACAGACATACATGCAGGCACAACACTCATGTACTCAACATCTTAAAAGAAGAATTTCTGAAGAAGACAGCCTCTTGCTGGCTTCACATTCTGGTGTCCCGGTCTCTGCCATGCAGACTAGCTCTGTGTACAGCATCTGAATGACGCTTCAGTGAGATAGTACTTAGCCTAGATTTGGCTCAATGTAGTGACGCTCCTGTCTCAATGTCTCAAGTGCTGGGATCAAAGGTGTAGACAGTCCCTTGCTTGTATAGCATTTGAATCAAGTTCACACATAAGCCAATTCTCACCATTCTTTATTCTCTTTTTCAATTTGACTTAAATAATTTTGTTTTGTTTTGTTTTACATAGCCCTCAATCTCACTATGTAGTCTAGGATGGCTTTGAACTCCTGATCATCTTCCTTCTACTGCCTCAGTGCTGAGATGGCTGGTGTTCGTCACACCTGGCTGCTTGTTTATTTTAAAGCGGTGTCTTGCTGTGTTCCGGCGCTCTCTGCATGGGTGTGAAGGGAGGGCAGAGGTCAACCTTGAGTGATGGTCCTCTGGAGCTGTCTAGTGTTCTCTTTTGGGGCAGGAGGGGGCTATGTTCAAAGAGTTTATGCTTAGAGCAAGAACTTTTCATTGTATTTGGTCCTGGGGATCAAATTAGGGTCTTGAGTGTGCTGGCAAACATTCTGTCAGAGTTGTAAGCAGCGAGTCACCCCTGGAGGTCTGCCTGTCATTTTGTTTATTTGTTTTCGGGTCAATGAGGTTTGGAGTCTGATTGCTGTTTCCTCTCTTTCAGTCCTTGCCACCCTTTGATCCCAGCAGACTGTTCGGCTGGCAGTCTGCCAACACGCTCGCTATAGGCGGTAAGTCCTGAGTGGTTTTGCTTTGGGAGCATTTAGGTGATACTGAGAGTAGAGGTTTTTAAATACTCAGTCAGTCCCTTTTTCCAGTGCTTTCTATTGTAACGTGCTTCTCAATAAAAGTCACTTTGCTGGAAAGTGAGTAAGAACATGTAATTGGAGAGTCAGTTTATTCAGTTCCTAGCATGGGGCATGCTTGGGAGCAGATCTGAGCCTCTGTCTGTGCTCTTCTTTTCAGAAGCCCTGCTTGCCACATAGCATCCTAAGCATTGAGGGTTGGTGGTGATAGCCAATGAATGGCGGCTCCACCTTGTGACACCTGGCTGACTTTGAGCACTTGTTTTAACCTTTTCTTCAGTTTTCTTTAAAATAAGGCAAATAATAGTGTTCTTACTGTGCTGTGGGAGAAGGGAGATAGGACAGTCTTTGGTGGGTTGGTTAACATGCTGTTGAGATAGGGTCTTGTACAGCCTGTGCTGGTCTTGAACCTGCCATTTAGTTTAGACTGACCTTGGATATCTGACCCTCCTGCCTGTACTTCCCCACTGCTGGGATTACATGAGCTTTCCATCTCACCTGACTTCTGTGATTCTGGGAATGCAATCCAGGTCTTTATGCATGTGAGGCAAGCACTGTACAACTGAGCTCCAGCCTCCACCCTAAGATAAGGTAGTTTTATTTTTTTAAAGCTTTATTTATGCCAGGTGGTGGTGGCACATGCCTTAAATCCCAGCACTTGGGAGGCAGAGGCAGGTGGATTTCTGAGTTCGAGCCCAGCTGGGTCTACAGAGTGAGTTCCAGGACAGCCAGAGGTATACAGAGAAACCCTGTCTCAAAAAAAAAAAAAAAAAAAGCTTTATTTATTTATTTTAAGTATGTGAGTACATTGTCACCATCTTCAGACACACCAGAAGAGGGCACTAGATCCCATTATAGATGGTTGTAAGTGCTGGGAATTGAACTCAGGACCTCTGAAAGACAGCCATTGCTCTTAGCTGCTGAGCCATCTCTCCAGCCCTGACAAGGGGTTTAAAAGCTCTCATTTACTCAATACCAGGTCCATATGCACTGCCATCCTCTGTAGGACTTAAGAATTTTTCTGAGTTTAGGGTTAGTGTTCAATATCATATTATGATGCCTCTGTTTCCTTTCTTGTAATGTTAAATTTGTTCTATCTATGCTCATAGGAGTCCCTCAAAATGTTTCACATATAGTGGATGTGTATCAAACTACCTAAAAATGAATTTTCTGACCAAGTGCTTTAGCACTGAGCCATATCCTCAAGCAATAAGAAATGAATTTTCTTTCTTTTTTTAAAAAAGATTTATTATATGTAAGTACACTGTAGCTGTCTTTAGACACTCCAGAAGAGGGCATCAGATCTCATCACAGATGGTTGTGAGCCACCATATGGTTGTTGGGATTTGAACTCATGACCTCTGGAAGAGCAGTCAGTGCTCTTAACCACTGAGTCATCTCTCCAACCCCAAGAAATGAATTTTTTTTTTTTTTTTTTTTTTTTTTTGGTTTTTCGAGACAGGGTTTCTCTGTATAGCTCTAGCTGTCCTGGAATTCACTCTGTAGACCAGGCTGGCCTCGAACTCAGAAATCCGCCTGCCTCTGCCTCCCAAGTGCTGGGATTAAAGGCATGTGCCACCACTGCCCGGCCAGAAATGAATTTTCTAGTGTATGATTTATAAATGGAGTTTTATATATGCCCATAGAATGTATACAATGATGATAGCAGGCAATGTGGAAGAGCTAACACTTGACGTGCCGTTCTGAAAGTGCAGGGATGAAATGCTTTGCCTTTTCCCCAGATACAGCCAGTCAGCTCCCACACTTTTCCAGCCCTGACCTGGTGAGTAAATACGCTGTAGTGGAACGTCTGAATTATGCATATTATTTACATCACGGACGCCCATCATTTGCCTTTGGTACCTTTCTGGTCCAGGAGTTAATCAAGAGTAAGACTCCCAAGCAACTGTAAGTGATGAGAGCTTCGTTCCTGCTCTTCAGAAAGCATGTGTGTGTTTTACTGATGTACTTGTTTGCCTTTGCTTTGTTTTAAATGTATTCTCTGAGAGTTCCATGTGGTGCATTTAGATCATTCACCCCTCCCCTCAGTTCTTCCTTGAGGCCTGCCCGGGAGTCCGGTCTGGACACTGGGTGTCACTCCACTGAAGAAAACTGACTCTCCCTCTCCCTGCAGCAATCAAATGCTAATAGCTCCTCGGCTTGGCATGGGATTCTCCGCCCACCTTCCTTCCCCCAAGCTGGAATTTTGTCTAGCTTGAGTGTGTGCTGGTCTGTGAGTTGTGTGTGTTTCTGCCATGCTGTATCTAGAAAACCTGTTCTCTTGAAGTCATCCATCACCTGTAGTTCTTAAATCTTTTGTTGCCTTCTCCACTTGACATAGATGCCCCTTCGGGGGCTGAGCCCTCTGAAGTCTCTTATGCTCTGCAAATTGGTCACTTATGTGTCTCTGTGCCAGGAGAGGCTTCTCTGATGAGGGCTCAGCACTATACAGATCTGAGATTCAGGTTTGGACTCAGCATTCAGACATCAAGCAGCCCCCGAGGTGGCTGAGGCGGGCGGAGGGAGGCAGCAGATTGTCACTGGACGGTGACTTTGTGGTTTCCATTGTGCCCTTCTTTTTCTTCATTTCACGTTTTTGGCTTTGTTGTGTGTAATATTTGCTAATGGAAAAAGAGACCTGTTTAAAGGCACATGGCAGCTGCTCAGGCACCAGTAGCCAGAGCGGAGGGCCCTACAGATGCTGCGGTTTGTATTCATGAGCTGCTTTCACTCCACTGCATGCAGAATTGAGGGAACTGTTTGATGTGATTGGCAGCTAACTATGTTTCTGTTTTATAAGTAACACAGAGGTGCATCTTAAACTTGGTCATAGTAATACAGTCTCATAGTTCAGTAGTTCAGAAAGGTGAAAGTTAGAGACACCAGTCCAGCCCCCAATTCTCCATATCAAAGGGTTAGCAATGTCTTGTAGAGCTTTCTAGAAAACTTTCTACATGTATAAAATATACATCTGAGTCCTCTAAACTGTGCTTTCAGATGTCAACATCAGAGCCATAGAGATGTCTGGGCAGTTAAGAGCACTAGCTACTCTTCCAGAGGAACTGGGTTTGATTCCCAGCACCTGCATGGCCGCTCACAATTGTGACTCCAGTTCCAGGGGATCTCATGCCATTTTCTGGCCTCCATGGGCACTTACTTAACACACACAATGCATAGACATCCATTAAGACAAACACGTATATATCAAACAAGAATAAAAAGTAGTATTGATTTTCTGGGCAGCTTGTGTTCATACCATACTTGTCTCAGATCACAAGTTCCAGAGCTTTCGAAAGTTCTTCACATCTCCTAGGTGGAGATGGAAGCAACAGTACTTTGGATTTTGAATTACTGTTTAAGAGAAGGTAAATTCAGGGCCAGCAATACAGCTCAGCAGGCGAAGGAGCTTGCCACCAAGCCTCACACCCTAAGTTTGATCCCTAGGATCTGCATGACAGAAGAGAGGTGACTACTGCAGATAGTCCTCTGATTACCATGCTCACACCATGGGACATATTTGCTCCTCCACCCTCCACCTAACTGACAAATTAAGCTGACTTGGGGCTCCGGGCACCACAACCATTGCTGTATCTGCCATCTCTTCATTTGAAACACGGCTGATTTGATCCTTCAGACATAACTGCAGATACATGACAGCCATCCTGAGGTGGATTTACCAGGTGGCTCAGGTCTGTTTTCTAGCTGCACCTCAGCCGTTCTGTGGAAGCAGCTTTGGAGACCAGCCACCTGTATCAGGTAGTGATTTTGGCCATATCGCATAAGCAGCAACCCAGAAGCATCCGGGAAGTCACAGCGGGCATCGTTCAGAGTGGGGCGGGCCTGGCAGGACCAGAGTGTGGGGTCTGCCCCTAGAGCAGTGGTTCTCGAACTGTGGGTCTTGACCCCTTTAACAAACCTGTCTCCAAAAATACTTACAGTACAATTCACAACAGTAGCAAAATTACAGTTACAAAGTAGCAACAAAATAATTTTATGGTTGGGGGTCACCACAACGTGAGGAACTGTATTAAAGGGTCCCAGCATTGGGAAAGTTGAGAACCACTGCTCTTAACAACATGTTGCTGACTGGCAAAATCCAGTTTGATCAGTGCAACTGGACATGGAGGAACATTTAGTTCTTTAACTCTGAGTGTGGCAGGGCAGGTGTTCCATCCTGGGATAGTGTTGTCTTCCCATCATCCTTTTTCACAGTGGCATCTTTGGGAGGACAGTGTAGTTCTTCTTCCTCAGCCTTGGAAGGCAGTTAGCAGCCTGTCCTTGTGCCTTGTGTGGATGGCATCTTTGTCCTAGTTTCTGTGATTAGAACTTGATTTACCTGGGATGTGGATCACAGTGGCCAAATTGGCAAAAAGGACCTTGGCACTCTGTGGCTGGTCCAGGTCCACACTATTCTGGCTTTGAGTGTCCGTGTGATTCAACTGGAAGTGCTGCTGTTTGGCCTTCCACATATCCCTGGGAACAAACTCACTTTTCTTTTCTCTTTTTTTTACATGTATGAGTGTTCTGTCTGCATGTATACCTGCATATCAGAAGAGGGCCTCAGATCCCTTTAGAGATGGTTGTGGTTGCTGGGAATGAACTCAGGGCCTCTAGAAGAGGAGCCAGTACTCTTAACTTCTGAGCTATTTCTCGAGCTCATCACTAACTTGTCTTAAGAAAAGTAAAAATTTCTACAACTGTGGTATTGCCATTCCCAATGTGTAGTGTATATTTCATTCTTATTAAATTTTCCCAATTAAAAAAAAATTAAAGAACATGTAAATCTAAGGAAACGGGGTTATAGTGCCCCCAAATAAAAGGTTTCACTGCAACCCAAAATGAACACAAAGGGAAAGGAGGTAGCAAAAGACCAAACAGAAGGCTCTCTGCTGTTCCACAGCTCCAGTTCCTCACCCTAGTGAGAAGCAGCTTTTAAAATTGTGTGTGTGTGTGTGTGTGTGTGTGTGTGTGATGTATGGTGTAAATGGTTTGTTTTTGTGTGTGTATAACGTATGTGGGTTCTGTGTCTGGTGTGTCTGGTGTATGTGTGTACATGGTTTGTGTGCGTCTGTGTGATGTGTTTGTATGTGTCTGTGTGTGAATGGTATATGTGATTTGTATGTCTGTGTGGTATGTGTAATGTATGGTGTAAATGGTTTGTGTCTTTGTGATGTCAGTGTGTATATACTTTAAGTTACCCATGGAAGTCAAAGGACAGCTTTTTAAAAAAGATTTTATTTTATTTTTATGTCTGGTGGGGAGGGGGGGGGAGGTTGTGCATATGCCTGGAGGAATCCAGAAGAGAATGTCAGGGCCTCTGGGGGGTGGAGTTAGAGGTGGGTGAGGGCTGCCTGGTGTGGGTGCTGGGAATCAACCTTGGATCTTCCACAGGATTAGTAAGCATTGCTGACTGCTGAGCCATCATCTCTCTAGCCTAGAGAACAGTGTTTGTGTGTTGGGTCTCTCTACCGTGTGAGTCTGGGAGATCAAACCAAGTTTCAGGCTTGGTACCAAGTACCTTTACGCACTGAACCATGTCCCCCACCAGTGTGAGAAATAATGCTTATGTCTTATATAATTTTGATTTCTTTTTTTTTTTTTTTTTTTAGGATCCAGCAAGTAGGCAAGGAGGCCTATACCTTAGGGCTCTCTTCCTTCAGCAGCCCTTCGGTAGGGGCTGCCTGTGTCTGCTTCTTAGAACTGCTTGGTCTCAGCAGCCTCAAGCTCAGAGTTGACCTGAAAATGGCAAATGTAATTTTGGGCTCCAAGCGTAGGAATGAAGATGCTCATTCCAGCTTCATCAGAGAGTCTCTGGGTACAGTACCTTTGCACTCTGCCATGTCTTGTCCACAGGAAATGAGACACGGGTCAAAAGTATTGAGGTGGAAATGAAAGTTTTTCTCTTCTTGCACAGTTCGTATTATTAATCTCACTTCCTTAGAAGTCATTTAATTGGGTTTAAATGACCCTGAGCCTCATTACTTTAACAAAAATACCCAGGTCTGACTTTTTCTATTGAACACACTCATGCATCTTACACACACGCGCACACACACACACACACACACACACATGCACACACACGCACACACACACACGCACACACACACACACACACACACACACACACACACACACACACACACACTATTACAGTTGGTCATGGCGGTGCTGAGGCAGATAATCACTAAGAATTCAAGGCCAGCATGAGTTACATGGGGATTTCACAGCCCATGCTTCCTCTTGGTGGCTTTGATCTTACTGAGCTTTTTCTTTGGTTTTTAGTTATTTAGAGATGGGGTCCCACTGTGTTCTGCCCTGCCCTGCTTAGGCTAACCCTGACCTAAGCCCAAGCAGTCCATCTTGCTCAGCTGGAGCTACAGAGCCATGCCGCCGTGCCCACCAAGGTCTTTTTACCTGTGTTTCTTACAGCTGAGAAGCTGTCAAAGCTTGCTGATGGTGACAGAGCAACCACAGAAGAGCTGCTCCTTCTCTTGGAGGAAGGCGTGTGGGACAACATTGAGCAGCAGGGCTTTAACAGGTTTGTGAGCTGCAACCCCAGCCTCTTAAGTAAGCCCGATTTCGCCAACCTGTGTTGGACTGCTCTTCCGTAAAAAAGCTTGCTCTTTCATCAGCCCCCTCCCACCCGTGGACTTACTCAGCCAGCATAGGGCAGGCAGAAAGTAGCTACCCATGGGATTCCCTCTGTACAGATGAGAGGGAAGTCTATTCTGCTTTGTAGTCAAGAGATGTGGTGGGGTTTTGTGATTATTTTTATTTTATGTGTATGAGTGTTTTGTCTGAAGATATATCTGTGTACCACAGAAGTGCAGTGTCCTCAGAGGCCAGATCCCTCAGAACTAAAGTTACAAAAGGTTGTAAGCCACGTGGGTGCTCAGAACTGAATGTTGGGTACTAGGGACTGAACATGGGTTCTCTGCAAGAGCAGCTGCTCTTAACTACTGAGTATCTCTCCAGCCCGAGAGAAGGAGATGGAGGGGTTTTTGTTTTGTTTTGCTTTGTTTTTAGAGACAGGGTCTCCCTGTGTAGCCCTGGCTATCCTAGAACTCGCTCTGTAGACCAGGCTGGCCTCGAACTCAGATCCATGTGCCTCTGCCTCCCGAGTGCTGGAATTAAAGGCGTGCGCCACCACCACCTGGCTATTTTTACATATTTTATGTACTTTTTATTTTTATGTTTACCACATGGAGATCAACCTCACAGCTTCACCTGCTAAGCATGTGCTCTACAACTGGGTGGTCTTGCCTACCTTCCTTGAAGGATTTTTGTTCGTTTTTTTTTTGTTTTGGGTTTTGTTGTTGTTGCTGCTGCTGTTTTGGCTTTTCAAGACAGGGTTTCTTTGTGTAGCCCTGGCTGTCCTAGAACTCACTCTATAGTAGATCAGACTGGCTTAAAACTCAAAAAGATCTCCTTGTCTCTGCTTGAGTGCTGGGATTGAAAGTATGTGCTACCTCTGGGCAGGCTTGCTTGCTTGATTGATTGATTGATTGATTGATTGATTGATTGATTTATAAGAGTATGCTCTGGTTAATTTATTTAATTTTTACTAATTTCCAAATTTTAAACTAGATCTATATTATATAGAAGTGTGGGTGTAGGGGTGTGTGCAAACGCGGGCATGCACACATATGTGTCCAGGTGCTCATGGAAGCCAAAGATGTTGATCCCCTGGAATTAGAATTACAGGGTTCTGAGCTGCCTGATGTGGGTGCTGGGAATCAAATTCCCTGCAGGACAGTAAACTCTCTTACTTATTGAGTCATCTCTCTGCTCCCCCTAAAGCTATACTTTGTTTACTTATTTATTTCGTTTATTCGAGACAGGGCCTCACGATGGAGCCCTAGCTGGCCTGAAACTCCCTCTATAGACCAGGCTGGCCTTAAACTCCTAGATATGCCCTGGCTCTGCCTGCCCTGAGAGCTCTATTTTAATGATTTTTTTTTTCCCTCTGCTGTCCGTCCCCAATTTTATTATAGGTTGTCCAGCGAGTCCAGCAGCCAGTGGGCATTAGTACTTCAGTTCTGCATGCTCCATGATAGGAAACTGAGTGTGTCCTACCTTAGAGAATGTGCCAAAGCAAATGATTGGCTGCAGTTCCTGGTTCACAGCCAGCTCCATAACTACCACCCAGAAGAGGTAAACCACACTTCCTGGAACTGTGTTCTCCATGATTGTCTGCTCGAGACCCACATTTGCTGAGTCTATAGCCTGGTGTCAGGCAAGGGCATAGTCATTGGAACAGATGTGGGTAATCATTGGAACAGACGTGGACAATTTTCTAGGATTTTTGGTTAAATTTTGGTTAAACGTGGACATTCACTCAAATTCCCCTAAAAGCAACCAACTGTGTGGCTCGGGTCTGCAGTCTCAGGACTATAGAGACTTGGGAGGCAGGATGGCAAGTTCTAGGCCACCCTGGGCCAGATAGCTGGATGTTATAGCAAACATCTCGTGGTCTTCTCTGACACAGCTCAGCATTATAAGGACTCGTCCTGTGCCCTGTTTTTGTTGTTGGTTGGTTGTTTTCTTTTATTTTGTGTTTTGAGACGGGGTTTCTCTGTGTAGCCCTGACTTTAATGTAACTCGCCTCTAACTCAGAGAGATCCACCTGCCTCTGCCTTCCAAGTGCCGGGACTAAAGTGCCACCATCGCCTGGCTTTTTGTTAAAACTCACTCTGTGAAAAGGATCATTGAGTGTGTTCTAATCATCTCTCTAGGTGGAATCTCTTCTTCAGTATTTCAGTCCCATCCTTCAGAGCCACTTGAAGCTGGCATCTGAGAAACTGTCACCAGGGTCCATCTCCAAGGATGACAGCTGCATCCAGGAACTCCAGAAAAACAAAGGGGAAATGAGGGATTTCTTTGAGATTCTCCACCGGTGCTCAGATGAGTCTGCCTCTTGGTGCTGGCTCCTGGCTGAGGCAGTAAAGCACCGGGTTCCCATCCTCAGTGTCCTGGCCTCATGTATCCAGGTGAGGGGCCCAAAAAGCCTAACAAGCTAGAATCCAGCAGGATAGGCAGAGAAGAGCTGGCCATTGCAGTGGGTGCTTGTACTCCACCTGCTTGGTGGCTTAGTCAGGACCGTGGCAGGCTGGGGGTTGACCTGTCCCTAAAGCTGAGGCCCAGTCTCAGATGCCTTGGTAGTTATGAGCACACACTGCTCTCACAGAGGACCTGAGTTGGTTCCCTGCACCCATATTTGGTAGCTCACAGTCACCTTTAACTCAAACTTCAGTGGCTTCAACGCTTCTGGGCTTCATGAGCACCAGCACTCATATGCACTTACCACTCAGACACTCACACACATACACCAGCACTCACATGCACTTACCGCTCAGACACTCACACACATACACCAGCACTCACATGCACTTACCGCTTAGACACTCACACACATACACTAGCACTCACATACATACACCAGCACTCACATGCACTTACCACTCAGAAACTCAGACACATAATTAGAAATCAAGTAAGTTTTTCAAAATGTCAGAACTACAAACAACTACAGAACAGGACAAAACACAGACCAGCAAACCCCCTTGCCACCAAACTTGACCACCTGAGTTTGATTCCTGGGACTCGCATGGTGGAAGGAAATAACTGACTCCCACAGGTTGTCCTCTGACTTCTGCACACGCACCCTGACACGTGTGTACATGCACACACAGTTAAGTAAATCAACCGGGGCTGGAGAGCTGGCTCAGTAGTTAAGAGTGCTGTTGCTCTTGCAGTGCTTAGAGCTGCCGCTTGTCCCGGCTCTAGAGGATCCATTGTCCTCTTCAGGCCTCTGTGATAGAGGATCCATTGTCCTCTTCAGGCCTCTGTGAGCATTAACACACACGGGCTCATGCATGCAGAGACAAAACAGAGAACAGGAAGGAAGAAGGAAGAAGGGAAAGGAAGGAAGCAAGCAGCAGGCTGGGAGGGGCCTGTGGTAGCTACGGGGACAAGTGTGAGGCGCCTACACCTGCTTCCAAGGTCACTGAAAATGTCCGTCCACTAAGGTGTCTCCTGACACCAGTGAAGCCTACAGTGGGGACTGTGCTCTGCTGGGCAAGCACCCTCCTCTTCCTTAGCACCTTGTTGGGGAAGGGATTCTCACAAGCTGATTCCAGCTAGTTAGTGGAGTGTTGTCATCTGTGGCTTTGGACTGCCGCACTCTTCAGGACAGTTCGTGCATGTCCCTTGCTTCAGGTTGTGTCCTGCTTGGAAGCTTTCTGTGCCACTTGAACTAAGAAACAGGGAGACCTCTTCTAAGCAGGGGATGCCCATTTGTGCCTTTGTACATCAGTATAATTGAGGCCCAGTTCCTTCATTGTGAAACATTCTTGTCCAATGGTAGGGTGCCAGCATTGTCCCCTGTCTCTGTGTTTGGATTGTCACTTCTGTGGAGGACAGTGTTGCAGCTGAAGCAATGGGACACATTCAGATCTCTGTGGAGGACCATCACTGGAGCCTGGAGGACCATCGCTGGAGCCTGGAGGACCTGTCCATCATCTGGAGGACTGTGTTGACAAGACGCAAGAGCCACACTCTCATCCGAGGTCTCCAGCTCTTCATTAAGGTATTTTATACACGCACACACACACACACACACACGCACGCACGCATGCACGCACGCACACACGCACACACACACACATGTGCACTCATGCTCAGGAGTGCTGGAGCACACACATTCCAGAACCTCAGAATGTCAACATAGCAGTCCTTGGCTTTTTCTTATTATCAGACCTGGATTTCTTTTTAAATCAACAAGAGATGATAATGGTAATAGAACTACTGTGTGTGTGTGTGTGTGTGTGTGTGTGTGTGTGTGTGTGTGTGTGTCTAGTTTAGTATAGTACTGGATATCAGGCCCAAGGGCCTTTGAGATATACTGCATTTGTTTAGCAGAGTATTTTATATGTGTTGGTTTAGTAAGTTCTCACAACAATACTTTATAAAAGTAATGTGTGTGTGTGTTAGGAAGTAGCACTACCCTGATTTTACAGACTAATAACTTACGCACACTTAACTCAAACCACACAGACGCAAGCACCTTAGTTTGCAGGCATGCTTACGTTCAGATTCATCATTTCTAATCCAAAGTTCCTCTTTTCTGGCCTGACAACCCCACCAAAAATAGTCTGGTTGCTACCACAGAGACCAGTAAGAGGATCAGTGAGTGACTGGTGCTCTTTTACCTCCAGGAATGTTTGTTGGGGCCATAGCGCTGCCTAGTGGAAGGTCTGCAGAGTAACAAGAAATAGATTTGTTGGGTTTTTTTTTTTTCCCTACCAAAAGGAAATAACATATGAAACTTAATTCGATTCTGCCATTATTAATAGCTTTGACGTTCTGGGTTTTCTAATTTTAACTCTTCTTCAAAGGATTCCCCACTTCTATTGATTATGGAGATGTACGAACTGTGTATGTTCTTCAAGAATTACGAGAAAGCCAAAGTTAAGCTTTTGGAGTTCCAGAAAAGCCTTGAAACGGTAGGCAGGAATTGGAGTGCCCTCCTCTCCGATCTGAAGTTGGTTGGCAGGTCTTTGTGCTGGTGGGTGGCTTGGGGAAGCAGCAGGCAAGTGGTTGTGCCACATGAATGACGAGTCACTGTCATTTCACTACTACTATTTTTTTTTAACATTTATTTATTGTTATATGTAAGTACATTGTAGCTGTCTTCAGACACACCAGAAGAGGGCGTCAGATCCCATTACAGATGGTTGCGAGCCACCATGTGGTTGCTGGGATTTGAATTCAGGACCTTCGGAAGAGCAGTCAGTGCTCTTAACCACTGAGCCACCTCTCCAGCAAGTCACTGTCATTTCAGAGAAGCCAGCCAGGTGGTGTTGTGACTTGTAGTTGCTGTAAACAGAAGTGTCACGTCGTGTGCCACTGTTGTCTGTGTCTTGGTGGTGTAGCCAAACTTAGTGGGCTAAGATCAATGGTCCCTGCTGTGGACACCAAGAAGAGAGGAGTGGTCCTTTGTCAAATGTGGGATGGCTCTTGACAGTAAAGAATGATAAGGGTGTCATAGGACACTGCTCTATTTACTGTGAGAGGAAACTTTTTGGTTGTTTTGAACCATTAAGATGGCTCAGCAGGCCTTGAAAGCTTGACAGCCTGAGTTCCACCCCAAGAACCCAGATGGAAAGTAGAGGGAGGGGCCTAAAGCTATTCCGTGACCTGCATCACATATCTCTCATAGAGGAAATAAAGTAGTAATATTTTTAATATTTTAAAAAGAAAGAAAATGTCTACTCAGGTGAAGGCTTCTGAGACATTGTGTTGCTCTGTAGCCCACGCTGACTTGCAGTTCTCATATTCCTCAGCAGAGCTAAGAAAGTCTTTCTAATAAATCTTCATACTATGTACTATGAATTTAAAAATCCAGGGCTGGTGAGATGGCTCAGTGGGTAAGAGCACTGACAGCTCTTCCAAAGGTCCTGAGTTCAAATCCCAGCAACCACATAGTGGCTCACAACCATCCGTGATGAGATCTGACGCCCTCTTCTGGTGCGTCTGAAGACAGCTACAGTGTACTCACATATGATAAATAAATAAAAATCTTAAAAAAAAAAAAAATCCCAGCACTTGGGAGGCAGAGGCAGGTGGATTTCTGAGTTTGAGGCCAGCCTGGTCTACAGAGTGAGTTCCAGGACAGCCAGGGCTACACAGAGAAACCCTGTCTTGGAAAAACAAAAAAAAAATTCGGCAGCTTTCTTGGTCCCAGATTTGGGGGTTCTGCTTTTTCTTTTCTTTTCTTTTCTTTTTGTTTTTTTTTTTGTTTTGTTTTTAAGATTTATTTATTTATTTCATGTATGTGAGTACACTGTCGCTCTCTTGAGACACCAGAAGAGGGCATTGGATCCCATTACAGGTGGTTGTGAGCCACCATGTGGTTGCTGAGAATTGAACTCAGGACTTCTGGAAGAGCACCCAGTACTCTCAATCACTGGTCATCTCTCCAGCCCCATGGGGTTCTGACTGTTCATTCCCGAAACCTGCTCCTTCTGAGCCTCTGTTGTTTTTCCTAGCATGATACAGCTGCTACGAAGGTCCTTCCTATCATACCTGCCACGTGGATGAAAGACCAAGTGTGTTTCCTTTTGAAACTTATGCCGCAGCAGTGTGAGACGCAGTATGAGCTGGGGAAACTCCTCCAACTATTTGTTGGGACTGAGCAGCTCTTCTCCGATGGTAAGACAGTTGTGTTCTGAAGCTGCTGCCAAGTTGTTAGTTCTCGTATGTTGGAATTATTTTTGGAGGGCTACCAGAATTTTAGAATGCATGGATAATACCAGCACATATACAGTTGACACATGTGCACTCTCTAGTGCTCTCTCTCTTTCTTTCATGTGAGAGAGAGAGAGAGAGAGAGAGAACAGGAATGAGCAAGCTAGCCTGAGTCATTGTCTCCAAGGTTAGCAGATCACTATGATACTGAAGAGCACCAATCTGAGATACTTAATGGCATGATGGCTCACATCTGTAAGCCCAGTGCCCAGAAGCCTGAGGTAGGAAGATTGTCATGAGATCAAGGCCAGTCTGGACTACACAGTAAGATCCTGTCTAATAAAAGCCACATATGTATAGTAGAGGTTGATTTCATGTGCTAATCTTATCTCTTACCAGTTTCTAGAGCAAGGTGGGCAAGTTCAACCAGACTTTGACTAAGGATATTGCAAGGTATACATACATACTCACTCACACACATACTACCTACACTCACACACACACACACACACACACACACACACACACATATATATATATTCAGTATATATACATATATATATACTGAAAATGGTAAATGCCATGTATGTATACATATATATTCATACATACACATGTATATTTATATACATCCTCATGTACACATACATATGTACCCTAATGGCATTTGGCATCTTGAGTATGTAAGGAATGGCCCCTTACGGCTTCTGTAGTCAGTCAGAATAGAAGATTTGTTTTTACAAGATACATGGCATGCACCTGTAATCTTAGCACTTGGAAGGGAGAAACACAAGAGTCAGCCATTCAGGGTTTTCCTTAGCTATGTAATGAGTTCAAGACCAGCCTGGGCTCTGTGCTACCTGTCCCAAAAAGAACAAACAACAACAAAAAAAGAAAGGAAGGAAAAAGAAAGGCCCATGTTTCTCTGTTAGGCACACTGGTGTTCCCCGCCGTTTTTTCACACCACAGCACTGCTATGTAACTGCATCCTCTCTCCTGCACAGGGCCGGACGTGCAGAAGCTGTGTCTCCTCAGCCAGGTACTGAAGGACACATCCATCCCCATCAGCCCTGCAGTCATTTCCAGCTACAGCACTGAGAACTTTGAGCGGGAATGTAGATCTATTTTGGAGAAGCTAAAGGCAGATGGGCAGTTTGCTGTGGCCAGGAACGTGGCAGAGTTAGCAGCCCTGCCTGTGGACAGCTTGCTGATTGAACAGGTATCACTTTAAGTTACTCAGGCTCCCAACTGAACCAGTGGGATGCAGTCCCACATTGCTCCAGGGAGTACACTTTTGATAGATTAAATAAAGGACGTATGTTTTGATATAAGCCTAGGCTCTAGAAAGGGTTCTCAGCCTGTGGGTCATGACTGCACCTGGGGTCACAGGTCAGATATTTACATTACTACGTTCATGACATTAACAACGAAAGTAATTTTGTGGTTGGGGGAGGGGAGGGGCACCACAACATGAGGAACTATATAAAGGGCCGCAGCATTAGGAAGGTTGAGAACCGCTGCTGGAGAGTAAGTGCCAGCTGTTTGCTAGGATAACTGTAAGGTTGCTCTCTCTCTCTCTGGACTCTTGGACTGAGAATCATTTTCACACTAACTTCCCAGCCCCCTGCCCCATGAGCCCAGGCTCCTCTGCCCTTGTAAGCCTCGTAAGCTGTAAGCCAGCTTGTCCTTAGGGAGCGTGGATGTCAGTGATGATGCTGAAGTCTGCTTTGTTCAATTTCAGTTAACTCAGGAAATGCAAACACTAACGCACACGCAGCAGTGGTCCCTGAAACAAGCAAGACTTGACTTCTGGAAAAAATGCCATGAAAATTTCAAGAAAAACTCTATTTCAAAGAGAGCAGCCTCTTCCTTCTTCTCTAGCAAAGCCCCAGTGGTAAGTGAGCACCCCGCTGAGCAGGGTAGCCTTGAGGAGCGCCATCTGCTGCTCACTCTGGCGGGCCACTGGCTTGCCCAAGAAGAGCCGGTTCCTGTGGAAGAACTGGAGGAACTGGAGAAACGGATTTGGATCTGCCGCATCGCCCAGCACACACGTGCAGGGGCTGAAGAGGAAGCCAAGCCCAGCCTCTCTCAACACAAGTTGGCTGCTGCTGAACTGTCTCTCGATAGCTTAGCCAGTGAGCTGTCCTTCTCCAAGCTTGCTGCTTTGAACACATCCAAATATTTAGACCTTAACGGTCTTCCATCCAAGGAGACGTGTGAGAACAGACTGGAACACAAAGAGCAGGAGGCACTGAACACTCTGATCGGGCAGCTGCTGGATGGTGGCTGTGTGCACGAAGCAAGCAGAGTGTGCCAGTATTTCCGTTTCTATAGTCAGGACCTAGTGCTGGTGTTGCACTGCAGAGCCTTGGCCTCCGCAGAGGCCAGCATGGAAGATTTGCACTCTGAGATCCTCGCCCTCCTCTCAAATGCCACCCCGCCTGAGGAGGTGGAGAGCCCGAGCGCCCCTCTTCGGAAAGTCCAAAGCAGTAAGTAAAGGAGGCCACATGGTGCTGGTGCTGTCTCCAAAAAGGAGAGACCTCTCAGGATGTCATACTTAGACTAAATTAAAGAGATCATGACTTTCCCCAAGTAATCAATCCATAAGTAGTCTACAAAGTAACACTTGCTTTTTAACTAGCTCAGAGATCAGGTAGAGGGATTCCATCTGGCTGATAGTTTGGTGAAATTCTATAAATTCAAGCCAGCACTAGGAAGCGGAGCAGATTACCCATGAGCTTGAGGCCAGCCAAACCAAAACCATAAACACCCAGGCATGTGAGCACATATCTTTAATCTCAGCACTCGGGAGGCAGAGGCAGGTGGATTTCTGTGAAATGAAGGCCAGTTTTTTCTACAAAGCAAGTTCCAGCACAGCCAGGTCTAGGAAGAAATGAAAAAGTTGATATAAAACACATACACCTTGCAGGGAACCATAGCTTGGTTCCTGGCATCACAACCACCTGTACCTTTAGCTCCAGGGAATGTCCCTGCACACGCACACACACACACACCTAGAAGTGGAATCTTTGTTGAAAGGTTTATAATCATATACTGGTAGCACATAGGGTAGGCTTCTGTGGTCAGTGTGCCATCTGACCTCCTTGAGGTGGGTTTTCTACATAAACATAGTATACTGACTGCTCTTCTGAAGGTCCTGAGTTCGGATCCGAGCAACCACATGGTGACTCACAACCACCCGTAATAAAATCTGACGCCCTCTTCTGGTGTGTCTGAAGACAGCTACAGTGATTACGCTGGAGCAAGCAGGCCAGCAAAGATCCTGAGTTCAACTCCCAGCAGCCACACATATGGTGGCTCACGGCCATCGTATAGCTACAGTGTACTCACTCATACACATAAAATAAATAAAATAAATCTTTAAAGACAGGTGAATTTTATTAAAAAAAAAAAAAGTTTTTGTCAGCCTGGCAGTGGTGGCACACACCTTTAATCCTAGCACTTAGGAAGCAGAGGCAGGTGGATTTCTGAGTTCGAGGCCAGCCTGGTCTACAGAGTGAGTTCCAGGACAGCCAAGGACTAACACAGAGAAACTCTGTCTCAAAAAACAAACAAAAAAGTTTTTGTCTATTTTTCCTTTTTAAAAATTGTGATAATACTGGTGTCATGAATTGGAAACTATTACTGTTTTTTGTTTTCTGGATAAGCTCTTTCTCACACATTCCTGCCCGCCGCCCCCCCCAATCCCTTCCAAGATCTCATGTAGCCTAGGCTGGCCTTTAACTCTCTGTGTAGCTGAGGATGGTGCTAGAGCCCTGGTCCTCCAAGTGCTTGGATTGAGGCATGAGCCACCATGATGGCTTAATGTTATTAACTTAAATGTTTAATAGAATTTACCAGTAGAGCCATCTGAATCTGGATGCTTATTTTAGAATATTTAAAATTATGGATTCCTTTCCTTTTTTAAAAAAAAAATATTTATTATTATATGTTAAGGACACTGTAGCTGTCCTTAGACATACCAGAAGAGGGTGTCAGATCTCACTGGATGGCTGTGAGCCACCATGTGGTTGCTGGGATTTGAACTCAGGGCCTTCAGAAGAGCAGTTGGTGCTCTTAACCACTGAGCCATCTCACCAGCCCTGGATTCCTTTTCTCGTTCAACTATAAAGGTGATCTTTTGGATGAGTCTCAGTGGTTTGGTAGAGGAAATGTTTAATTTTCTGCCTTTTGGATTACTTAAGCTGTAGTTTTCTACCTTTATTGGGGGTTGTTGTTTAACTTTAAGGAAAAAAGGTGCATGAGTGTTTTCACTGTGTATATATCTGTGTACCACACATGTGCCTGGTGCCTGCAGAGGGTGTCCACAGAGTATTGGATCTAGTGGAAATGGAGTTACACAGTTGTGAAACACTGTGTGATTCTGAGAATCAAACTGTGGTCTTAGAAGAGCAGCCAGTGTTCAAAACTGCTGAGCCATCTCTTCAGCCCTTCACCTCCTTTTTGACAGAGGGTCTATGTAGCCCTGCCTGTCCTGGAATTCACTATGTAGACCATACCTTATGTGTATCTGTGTACCATATGTGTATCTGGTGCTCTCATTGGCCACAAGAGGGTGTGGAGCCCTTGGAATAGGAGTTAGGGTCGGTTCTGAGCTGCCATGTAGGTACTGGGAATTAAGCCTGGGTCCTCTCTACAAAAAGCAATATGGATTTTCCTCCTCCCAACTGCTGACTCAAGCAAGCCTCTACCATCACTGCCAAGAGATGGCTTGGATGCCAGGGCAGAGGAGAGTGGGCACAGCCGTGCACTTCCTACCTTCAGGCTGGCACTAGAGCTTGCTTGAGTGCTCTTGTGTACACACACACTTGCAGGATCTCTCCTCCACCTCAGGGCTCAGCTCTAGGTTTCTAGAGATTCCTAGCTAGGGAGATACCAGTTCTGGCCATCTTCAGTTTGCTTGCTTAAAGTTCTACTTCTCAGGATCCTCGTGCAGCTGATGCATGTCTAGGTTTTTTATAGGAGCTCAGTGGGAGAGCAGAGTGGATGGAGCCTATTCCATCTTCCTAGGACTGTGCTCAAAGGGAGGATGGATGGGGCCACGTGGCCTCAACTGGGCATTTCCTTTCCCTTCTTCACTACCATCTGATTTGGGGTTGTTTTTTTCTCTGTATTTTGAGACATAGCCCTTAGCCCTTGTTGGCCTCCATTGGCTAAGTAGCCTCAGACGACCTTGAACTCCTGATCTTCCTACTTCTAAGTGCTGGGATTCCAGGAGTGCCTTCCCACACCCTGCTTTGCTTTTAAAGTATATGTTTTTAGACTTAAGCTGTTTTTTCTGTTTATTTGTATCCTAGGCTGGCCTGGAATTCACTATATGACTGGCAGTGCTCTTGAACTTACAGAGTGCTGGGGTTAGAGGCTTGTTCCACCACACCTAGCTATGTGAAGCTAGGAATGGAGCCCAAGGCTTCATGCACACTAAGTAAGCACTAAACTGCATGAACTAAAGCTCAGTGTAACAAAAAAGATGACAAGAGTACACTCATACAGTGAAAACTTCAATGATGTCTTGTCAGAGCTCCCAGAATGCCTTTTTAAATGTTATTTTTGCATGCCCAGGAAGCACATGCACCAACAGGTTCTCTAAGATTATTCTACTGAGTGGTTGTACCATAGTTTAACGATGCTTTGTTGACAGACAGTAAAACCCTGTGTTACACAAATAGATCTGGGAAGGTGGCTCACAACTGTAATCTAAGCACTAGGGAAGCTGAAGCAGGAGAATCATATTGAACTTAAAGCCAGCCTGGGCTACAAAATAAGTTCCAGGCCAGCTAGGGCTAAGAATAAGAAGCTCAGAGACAAAAGGGGAAGAACAAGAAGTGTCACATATTCGCTTTTATTTTTTCCTGGTAGACCTTTTACCAAGAAGTAAAGAAGCATGTCTCCCATTTCAGACTTAGGCTTTGCTTGGGAGTTTTCAGTGCTGGCGCTGAGCCTAAGGCCTTAGAAAGGCTTGTAAGCCCTCTGCACTGAGTTGTGCACCTGGCCTAAGAGTGACACTGAAGGAGGAGGGTGGCAGCAGGAGCAGAGCTGTCTTCTCATAGTAGGAACCAAGGTGCCTGAGAGAAGTCTGGAGATAAGCAGACATGCTGGCATATACAACATGAGGAATTCAGGAGCAGACATCTTGGTACTGATCTCTAGAGCATGCAGAAAGCTTCAAGCCTGAGGTGGTGTGAGATTATTGAAGAAATCATGGATGGATTTCCTGAAGGGTGGTGATGAAAGTTTTAAGTGGGGCTCTGTCAGAAGTGGCCTCAAACCCAGATGCATCATGGGAATTGAGTTCAAGGAGCTTTTCGGAGTGATGAAGTCATGGGGAGAGGCTACACTAGAGCTCCCCTCAGACTTGTGTTTGCTTTCAGCTTCAAGTTTGGACAGTCAGTCATTTGTGATGGTACCACCCACTGATGAAGTGGCCCGGAACCTCCACACTCTCATAAGCAAGTGTCTCCATGGGAAGAACTACTGCCGACAGGTCCTTTGTCTGTATGAACTTGCCAAGGTATGCGCCAGAGGGGGATCCCCAAAGGAGCACTCTCTGAAAGGGAGGTGGGACGTGAGGGAGAGCACCACTCCGGTGGAGTCTGCCCAGAAAGGTAGAGCAAGATAGTTAACTTCCATGGGTTCCTGGCTCCTCTCTATAAATAATGGCTTGAACATGAGTTCCTTCTAGACTCCATGCCTAAGATTTTACTTTATAACTTGAACATTGCACATAATATGATGCATACAAAGACAGACTCCTCCTTGACCCTCTTACCCGGAGCAGACTGGATGTGTGTGGCCCTGTGCTGGTTAAGAAACAGGAAGTACAAGAATGTGAGGGAAACAAGGCTGAGCAGTTTGTCCTAAAGAAGAAGACTGGAGTGGCTGGAAGCATAGGTTTCAGCTTTGGCTCCAGGATAAAAGTTTCATTCCACTCCTTTACTCTGTATAATTGAAAAGATCAGCATTCCACAAGTGACTAACCTGACTTGGTCAAGGACAGGACTAGGAGGCACCACTGACTCTGCTGAGGTATTGGGATTTCTAAGATCAGGCAGTAACGGCCTGTACACACATTTCCTACTGTTTGCTTCTAAAAATGACTCTGCTCCTGTTATCTTCCTCTTAGGACTTGGGCTGTTCCTATGGAGATGTTGCTGCTAGGGACAGTGAAGCCATGCTCCGAGCAATCTTGGCCTCTCAGCTGCCTGACCGATGCAGACAGGCCCAGGTCTTCATCAACACCCAGGGCCTTGCACCAGACACTGTGGCTGAACTAGTGGCTGAAGAGGTGACACGGGAGCTACTAACTCCAGCAGAGGGAACAGGTGCCCTGTTCTCCAGACCTCGCCAACCTCTCAGAGAGTATTCTTAGTTTCCCGGTGTGAAAGATTTGAATGTTACAGTCATACACTACTTGTATGGTTGCCCTTTCAAGACTGCATATTATTATAAAGCCAGCTAAAAAGAGCTATCAGGATTACCTCCTGCTGCCGGGCCTGGGCAAAGTTAGCCTCCTGGCACCATGTTCTGATCCTTCTCCCAGCTCTCTCATAGTAAACTCAGTACCTGTCTCCACATCTTTCTGTACAGGAGAAAAGCAACCTTTCAACCCAGCAGAGAAAAGCCAGACATTTCTTCAGCTAACTGCTTTGTGTCAAGACCGTACATTGGTAGGCATGAAGTTGTTGGACAAGATTCCCTCTGTCCCCCATGGGGAGCTGTCCTGCAGTAAGTCCTTCTAATGAAAACTCTTGTACTGTTGTAGTAACTTTAGACTGCTTCTAGCTTTTGCTACTTAAGTTTAAGCCCATCAGAGGATAAGAGCTCTAGACAAGACTTTACCTGCCAACAAGTCCATCTCACTCATGTGCTACCACCCAGCCGCAGAGCTCCTGATCCTGGCCCATCACTGCTTTACCTTTACGTGCCACATGGAGGGTATCATCAGAGTCCTACAGGCTGCCCGGATGCTTACAGATAACCACTTGGCTCCCAACGAGGAGTACGGATTAGTGGTGAGTAGCCACCTTGAACCTACCGTTCTGAGGCAGCTTTAAAGAGAGACAGACAGACAAGGGCCCCCAGCTCGAAGCTGATAGGGTCTCTGAATCCCTTATCTAATTAATTACTGGCCAGGGAGCCCAGCCCTCTGTTCCTCGTTGATTTGTCAAAATCAGTGTCTCAAAAGAACAGAGAGATGTTCCCTGCCACGTACCAGGGCTGTTGTACCTTCATGATATAAAGGGAAGTCAACTTTTCTAGGGAAAGAACTCTTTCACCCCTAAACAAGGTTCAGGCATGATCTGTAAATGAAGGACTCAAGCTCCTTATACCTTCTCAAATGCTGACCCGGGTTAGGTAAGTAAAATGTAGCCCACTGAAGTGAGGAGTGATGAGAGCAAGCACTACCCAGAAAGGCATCTCTGTAGCAGTAGGTAGGTAGTCCATGAAAGACAAGAGGTGACAACCAATGACATCCCAAAGGTTCATTCCAAATCATCCAGGGAAGCCACAGCTGGGTGAGTGGGAAGCAGTGACCCATGGCAGCCTGGACACTAACCTGTCGTTCTGGGCTATTTAGTGATGGTAGTGGTTTGACTTCAACAGCCTCAAATGCTCTTCCCCTCAGGTACGCCTCCTCACTGGCATTGGGCGCTACAATGAGATGACGTACATGTTTGACTTGCTGCATCAAAAGCATCATTTTGAAGTTCTGATGAGGAAGAAGCTAGATCCAGTAGGTGTTTAGTAGTGAGCTCCAGGATCTGTGAGTCTCACCTGCTCTTGGGAATACATCTATGTGGGCTCTAAAATTGTTCAGGGAGATCAGAGACTTCCGCTGGGTACACACTATCACCAGTGACTTAAGTAAGAGTTCAGACTAAGTCATGATGGCATTTATGCTAAATAATGAAAATATTTGTCCTCCTTCACCTCAGCCTTTTACCCCTAATTTGTTTAGAAAGTGCCTCTTCTGAGAAGGACATACCTCCTTGGAAAAGATGCTGAAAGTAGGTGGGTAGGGAAGTTCTAGGCGTTGAGAAAAAAGGATTAAAATATATTATATGAAAAAAACTTTAACCAACCCCCTTCCCGGCTCCCCCACCCCGCCCAAACACACAAGGCAGGAAGCATAGACTAGGGCCAGAGACGACTAACAAAGGAGCTATTACTGATGACTAGGAAGAAATCTTGGCAACAGGCGTGGCTGGCTTGGGCTCTGGAGCTTCTGTCTCCATTCTGTGCAGTGACATAAGGCATGCCACTCACATAGTCTTTGTTTCCTAAGCACTGGTGGTAGGGGCATGACTTATTGTCTTTGTTCATTTCTCCAGTCAAAAAGTAGTTTAATAAAACACTAACCATGGGCTGGAGAGACAGCTCAGTGGTTAAGAGCACTGACTGCTCTTTCAAAGGTTCTGAGTTCAGATCCCAGCAACCACACGGTGGCTCACAACCATCTGTAATGATATTTGATGCCCTCTTCTGGTGTGTCTAAAAAATAGCTACAGTGTACTAATATAGATTAAATAAATACATCTTTTAAAAAAACACCAATCAAAGAGTACACATGGTGGGACTGGTGGCTCCAGCTGCATATGTATAGCAGAGGATGGCCAAGTCAGTCATCAATGGGAGGGGAGGCCCTTGGCCCTGTGAAGGTTCTATGGCCCTGTGAAGGTTCTATGCCCCTGTGTAAGGGAATGCCAGGGCCAGTAAGCAGGAGGGAGTGGGGTGGTGAGCAGGGGGAAGGAATAGGGGTTTTAGTTTTTTTATTTTCTTTTTTTCTTTTTTCTTTTGGAGGGGAACTGGGAAAGGAGATATTGAAGAAAAAAAAAGTAGTTTAAAAAAGTCTATTGTTAGGTCTTTCAGGACAATCCTGCTGATAGCAAAGAAGCAAGACCCAACAGAAGGCCAATTTTCAGGATCCCTCAAATTTTGTTTTGAGGCACTTTCTCATTTAAAATTATTTTAATAGCTTGTTCCTGATTACAAAAGTCATACATATTCCATGTAAGACACTTAGAAATCAATAAAGAACTCCTCAGTGTTCACTGTCTGCAAACACCCACTACTAATAATATACTCCTTTCTTTGCATATGGACCCCAAAATAAATTTACCTTTTACAAAATTATATGCTTGAAAGTAAGAGATACTTGAGGTTCTCCTTTTATACAATGTCTACTGTAGCTATTTCCCAAGTCAAGATAATCCTGTGCCTCAGAGGCCATAGTTAAGTGGTAAAGCTTATGCTTATCCCTGTGTCTAGTTCCCCAATAGAGGAGAGGAGAGAGAGAGAGAGAGAGAGAGAGAGA
>JADRCD010205603.1:0-25689 GCA_019843815.1 Montemys delectorum | reverse complement strand
AAAAAAAAAAACCCAAATTCTTATTTTGTCATTATACAGTTAACACAAGATTTTGTATTTCTGACAAATTCTCAGTTAGTGTTGTATTGTTTGTCAGCAGACCATGTTTGAGTAGAAAGTATCTATTCCTGATTACACCATTTTCATTGCCCCAAAGACTCAGTATAATTGTTGGAACTGTTATCTACACGAATCAGCCAGTTTATACTTAGGTTTAATTTTAAAGGCTTCTCTGACATTCTTTGAAATTAAATAACCTATGTAACTGTCTTTACTAAGGTCAAAAATTCCTTGTCTTCATATAGAAATACTTTTCACCTTGAGTTTTTTTACTTATTTGTTCAATGGTAACAAAATATCTTCAATATGCCTATTTTAAGACTTTTTAAAATATTTTTGCCTGCCGTCTTGTATATCTTTATCAATGACTGAATGTGCTTACCATATCATTGACCACAGTTTATTCAATGCATTCTGTAAGTTCTATTGATTGGTATATCTAGTAATCAAATTACTTAGCTAAAAAAAATCAGTTTAATTTTTAATACTCCATAGCAATACTCCTTACTTTTCAACTCTTGAGAGAATTATCTTAAAGGAATTGTTCTTTTATATCTGAAACCCGGTGCCATTTGCAGAGCTAACATGAGAATATCAGAATATGAGAGCTCATATAACAACCTTTATCCTGAAGTAGTAAACTAATCTAATTGGGGAAAAAAATAGCATTTCAGAGGAAGGTCAGCCTCTTGATTTCAGTTTGCCAATCTGTACTCAAAATGCATATTAGGTCTGGTGGTTCTGTCCAGGATACAATCATGGAATCTTAGGACCATGTCTCTTTTCAAAAGTATTTATTTATCCTCGGAGTTTATAGCTTACAAATAGGACTTATAAATCGCCTGTATAGGCAAGAAAGAATCCAGATACTTCTATAAGCAGAAAAACTTGTTAAACACAGAACTAGTGGCTAGGAAGGTTGGGGCAAATTTTAATCTCAGCACATGGGAGGCAGAGACTGGGAGCTCTTTGTGAGTTCAAAGTAAACCTGGTCTACAGAGTAAGTGCCAGATCTGGCATGACTGCATGGTGAGAACTTGTCTCAAAATACAAATAAAAATAAGAAAACTAGTGTGACCACATGTTCTTAGACATATTGATCTGTTGATTAAGCCCACAAAAAAAACCAATGTTGTTGCCATACGCTTGAACACAATCATGTACTTTGGAGGTGGAGTGTGTACAATTTGTACTGAGATTTTTCTTTTAACAACTCTTAGTTTAAACCGAACCCTCACTAAAATCAGTAATATTAAAGTACAAATATGCACTTAAATATTTCTGTACATGTATCACATAACATTGATAATTATAATAATGAGTATCAGTATACTGACATGAGCTATTAGGATAAATTAGATACTGATGGCATTTTACTCTATTTATGTTAAAATTCACAATTAGTGGCTCAATTGAAAATAATTACTTGATTCATATACTAAAATAAATTATACAGAATCTCTCCAGAGTTAAATGCAATAAATTTTACTTTGTTTTCATTTTAAAATATTTAAGCTAAGGTGAAAAAGTAAGAAATCTTGTGTCTATATTTGAAACATTTTTTTAAAACTATTGTGGAAAAAAGTTTGAACTACATACTAGCAATAAAAACAAAAAATATGTTACTATAGCACTTATAGATTCTATTTGTCTTATCAGTATCTATAGTTAAGTTTTCATTGGCATAGAGATCTTTGTGTACCTGTATACTCATATGTGGTGTGGGGGCCTTTAGGGGATGTTAAGAGGGAAGCAAGGGCCGTTGTGTTAAAAATTCCACTTTGTATTAAATGAAAATATTGAAGAATCTCCCAAGACCAAGTAATACATTTTATATCAAGTAAAATATTTAGGTAACAGATTTCAGATAAAATAGTCTATTTTCTCTTGTTTCTATATACTTGGTAACTAATACTTAAAAGATTTTTAGTTAGATATAGAATCTTAACCATATTACTCATGGTAAATATTCAAATATTTAAAATTCACAAATCATAAATCCCTCTTTTATTGACATTACACTGCACATTGGGAAAGAATGGGTATTCTTGGGGCCATACAGAGAGAATGATGTATGGTTTCCATATGAGTAGGAAATCAGAGAGGATTAATGAAGGAACATGGCTGGAACTCTCTTACCAGCCCCCAGCTTGCAATTTCTCAGATATCTGTCTGTTTCTCTACAAAGGAAATACCCTCAGTATTTGCTTTCCTGACCACCAAGGGTGAGACAGGACAGACATTGTCACTACTGAGCTGAACTTCAAGGATAACTCTCAAGAAATGTGTTGGTGGTGAAATAAGCAAAGTGAGGGGGAAAAAAGGCAACTGAGAACTTGAAGCAAAGTTTGGATACCTGTGAGATGCCATAAAAATTACACTTGCATCCCCTACATAAAATACATTAACATACTCTTAAAGCATCATTTCACAAAAACAGGGCTCAAATTCTGAAGACATATTTACTGTTTAGGCTCCCAACACTGTTCACAGTGCTCACCTTGCATTAACACTAACTGCCAAAGCAACTGTTAGCTTTGTTTGCAACTATGTCCTGTTAGCCTTCCAAAGAGCCAGTTCAAAGTTGAACAGTTAAAGAACATTGACAATTGCATTTTGCAATGTGACCAATGAAGAAATATCTACCACTGTTTAGGATAGGGGCACCAGCTGAGAGATGAAAGCTTCCCTTTGAAAAGAAACTTAGTCTGTCTTTGCACATGAACAAAGTGGAGGCAATTTACAAAATCTTACAACCTGCAGACATGAAAGCATGTCAGTCCCCAGGGGCTTTGTTGTTACCATTGCTTTATTATTGCTTGTGTCTTGTTGTGACACTAGGAATTACTATCCTCAAGAGAGGCGACCTAATCAGAAGGAAAGACCTCAGCTTGCTAGAGTGAAAGAGATCCCAGCTGCAGAAGCTTAGTGTACTGCCACAAAATGCTCGTTCATGGAGAGACAGCTTGCTGTTTGATAATTGCCCTATGTTTCCAGGTTAGTCCGAATTCCGCTCTCATCTGTCCTCCCTTCCCCCTTTCGAATACAATCAGAGAATGTTATTCATCGAGGCACTTGAATTCCCTGGATTAAGGTTGTGTGCTGTGCTTTGCATGCTGATTTGAAAAGGATTGCCATTTTAATCAGTGGAGGATCTTCAGTAATTATGACTCCCTATGGGAATCCAGGTAAAAGGAAGGTAGCAGCCTGCAGTGTGCTTACGTTCAATTGTTTTCTCTGTTCACAATCTCATTTAGTCTATTAGGTTTATCTATCTGTGCCCTATGTTGACCCATGAATTTTTCAGTTTCCTTTGTCCCTTGCAACATGCATGGCAGAGATGTTGTATCTTAATAGAATTGTTGTGAATAACAAAGTAAAAATCAGTTGAAAACTTCGCTGTTATGTACGTATATTGCTAACATGTGGACTGGATTTTCACTATAAAGTTTTCCATGTGTATTTTCAATGAGAATTATGTTATATGTATACTTCACTAACGTTTTTCATCACTTTAGAATGTGGTTTGTATTCATCAGAAAAATATTCAGCACTTCAGTTATAAAATAGTATATGTTATAAAATAGTATATGTTATAAAATAGTATATGTTATAAAATAGTATATGTTATAAAATAGTATATGTTATGCTAACATGTAAAAGTTGCATATTATCAGTAAAAACTGCTTGACACATAAGATGAAGTATTTACTCGCAATTGATTAATATACCATGTACTGTTGTAGACTATTAGTATATAGAATGTTGACAATATAGAGAGATTTACCTAGAGAACATTTCAAGAAATCAAGGCAAAAAGAATACTTTTGAAATTTGTGTGCTAATATTCATAGAAAAGAAAATTTGGGAACACTAAATATTATTTTAAAATATTAAATTTCACAAGGCTAGTGCGCTTCAAAATATGTACAATGCAAACTCATTTCACATTATGATATTCCCCAAACTATGAACTCTAAAAATGACACATGCCAAGTTTTGATAAAGACAGCAAGACTTAAAAACTGATTTGCTATTCTGCCTAAGGAAGTGTAGTAGGTACATGTTCTGAGTACAGGTTTCAGTTTTAAGTGTTAGATTCCTAGGTTTCTAAGGCCAACAGAAATTTGTATCATAAGAAGACATATAAAATCTTTTCATAATAGCATCGTCTTCATCCCTTACTTGTCAGCAAAGCATGGCATATCCAGGTACCAAAAGGCTTAACAGAGTGAGCAAATACAGCAAATACACCAATATGAATATGAATGAATGTCATAAGCATTTTGTGGATGGACAGAATAAGTAAATACGTACTATGTGAGGACATGCAATTAAAAAGTAAAACCCACATATCAAGTGATATATACCTTAAATTCTCTATAGATACTTTATTTACTTTAAGGTATTTATCTATATACAAGCATATATGATTATCAGTATGAACACATGCCATTGGTTTGTTTTACATTTACATACAGATTTTATATAGGATGCTTATGAAGACACATATGTTACAGATTTGTATTATGTACAAAATATTAATGTTTTATCAATATGAGATATCATAAACACTCACTTCAGAATAGTACACACATTTAAATAAAAAAGATATTATGATCTCTAGCTACTTAATTATAGTTATTAAATTATTTCTTATATTTAAAAATAAAGTCTTACATTGTGCCTTCTGTAATGTGAAGCACTCATCTGAGTATATTACACCATTTCTCTCCAACATGTTATGTTGTAAGTTCTAATTTTAATTCCTGTTTTGCTGAAAGTTAAGTAAGTTTCCTAAAATCACTTGGCTAATGTGTGTCAAAGCCAGGATTCCAACCTAAAGTGATCCAGCCCTAGATCCTAGGTTGTTATTCTTTGAAAGGGTTTTGTCCTCTTGGGCTTGATCACAGAGTTAGCACAGTCTGCTCATTATTCTCTTTGCCTTTGACATGTCTCATCCATCAAGTAAGATATATTAAAATAGCATTATTCTTTATACTTGATAGTTATTTAAATACATATTATATTTATATAATTTATGATTATAAAAGTATATTTTATATTTATATAACAATTAAGATTATGGCCTCAATGTCTTCTCCAAATGATGAAGAACACAGTGTTCAAAAAATCTATGGGTATGAGATAGAGTAGAACCAGAATTTCATGCTGAATTTAGAATATGCAATTAGGATAAATTAGAGAGATTCTTATTTTGTACAAAGTATAGAGTATTGTATAAAGGTCTTACCAGAGCCTGGATAATGTCCTTGAGGAAATTCAATATGAGGTTTAGAATTAAAGGAAGTGGTAAATTTTATCCTTTTTGTTTGACATCAATACATTTTTATTTGTTGTTGTTTGTTTGTCTGTTTGTTTTATCTCCTGTGGGGAAAAACATCTCAAATCTGCTATAGTTCCTAGTAATAAGCACTATCTATTGGAGCTGTTTCAGTAAGTTCCAAAGGAAAGATTGTGTTTTCAGGCAATGCTCAGAGGTTCTCTGCACCTATGTTCCACTCTTGTTAGATGAGAACCACAAACACTCTGCAGGAAATGCCAAAAGCAGAACATGAGCAGAGATAGTGGCTTTCTGCTCTTTGAACCAACACAAACAAAAAGCCTGGAAAACACTCTCTACTCCACTGTACACACAGTGGGTAGTTGGGAATAAAACTCCAGTGTCTAGGCTTCAAAAGATCCCACTTATCTTTGTGGCAATGTTTGCTTGCATGTATGAACCATCACACAGCATAATCACCATGGGAAAACATGCTCTCCTTTAAGGTTTACTGAACGGCTTGTTGAAATTTCTCTTGCTCAGCTTTTCAGTGTGTTCAGCTTGACAGGAACCTTTGCTTTCATACAAATGTGATTCTGAACAAATCCCTCATTGCAATGTATAATGTCAATTAAATGTTCAGGGAAATTAATGCATCTTTGAGATTTGCATAAAAAGAGAATGCATGTGCTTGCATACAAATGTCCATACTCTTTCAGGATGCATTTTCAAAATCACACACAAAAAAATGAGTCCTACTGATTTATTCTAAACATTACAATTAATTCCTTACAACCACTGGCATGATTTTTTATTTAAAATATTATTGCCTATTTTTAATGCTAAAAATGACTTGATTTTCAAATAAAGGCAGTTATATCATAAAGTTACACATTAGATTTAAAGTTTATGACTACTCAAGCAAGCAAATAATTATTAGTATTTTAATTCATGCACAATTCATAATAAAAATTTTAAAATATGATTTTTTTAAACTGGAACATTCTTAAACTATTGTATTTTGCTGCCAAACACTTAACTGTCAAAAGATATTGTTTAATATGAAGCTATGTTATTTAAATTGCCTAGACTATGTTTGTACAACTATATTTTGGAATGTAAAATTTGTAATTGTATTATAATCTCAAAAGTTGTATTTATACAATCTGCATGCACATAATATGTATATAATTGGATAATTAGGGTTATATAATTAGATAAGCAAGTACATGGATAAAGTTTAGCCATAAGAATTTGCAATTACTTAGAAGTACTGAAAGGTAGCCATTTTCAAAGAGACTGATCTCTGTGGAATATTTGATGATTTATCTAGTAAGATCAGAGTGCCTTTTTTCTACTCTTGAACTAACAATATGGAAGGACAAAGGAATCACAAAAGCCTAGCTTAGAGCCGTGGACTCCACCCAAGGCAAACAAGATTCTAGAAATTTTCTACTCATGTGTTGATCCTCGTAGGCTGATATGTATCTGATATGTTTTAGAGTAAAACAACAGTAGTAAAATAATCATGAAAGATGTGATGTTGTTGTATTATTAGAAGAATATTAATGGAATATGTGTTTGCACTTCTCACTTTTCACAAAGTATCCACAGACTCACTAAGAATTTAGATGATGTTGTTGTTATTATGGTTGTTTTTGTGGTTGTTTTTAACTGAAGGCACAAGCTTCATCACTTAAGATTAGCTGTAAATGACTATAAAGTCAGAGTATGTTCTTACTTGGAGAATTTAGCTTCTAAAACATATCTATTCCGTCTATGGAACAGACACAACCTTAAGTAGAGTATGTGTCATGTGCACTGCCATGGAAATGGCACTTGTATTACCATTTCCCTTCACTTCTTCTGTTCATTTCCCAAGGATTGAGTCTGGTCCTTATAGGTAGGGAAATATTTAGAGCAAATCCTCTACTTGGCCTCTATGAGTAGATACCCTCCCTACTTACTTGCTGATTTTGGAATAGGTGGTTTTGTTTAGTAAAGATCTGTGTTCCAAAAGTAGATCCCTTCAGAACTATCAATACAGTAGAACCCCTCAGCTCATTTTTGGACTGTGATGCCCAATAGGGATACATATTAAAATACAACGTACTGCCTCCTCTTCTTTTTGCTTTATTCTAACTTTAAGACATTAAGGTCTTATTAAACAAAAAAGATGAATTCACCAGGGCAATCAATGCAATCACTCCGTAGGGCCAGGATCAAATTTTTCCTATTGACCAAATTCAGTTAATAGGCCATCAGCGATTATATAAACTCAAGCTGATCTGAGAACTTTACATGTGTTATGTAACTGCAAATACAGGATTCTTCTTTTTAAATTATTTTAAAATATATTTTAACATAATATATTTTTAAAATATATATTTTAACTGAGGTTCTTACAATCATCTCATCTAATAGTTTTCCAAAGCACATCTTCTATCTTGAACTCAGTGTGTTTCTTGTAAATATTTGTTAATGTGTGTGTTCATATAAACTTTTGTACTTTTGTTTGACAATGAATCTTGATATTAACAAGTAACAATTTGAACCCTTGGATACTGATATTAACTCTGATACTTTCTTTAGCGTATCCAAACTTCCTGAAAGCATTTGCAAAGCAAAGTTCTGTGACTATAAGCTGCTATACTCTAATTTGAGCCAACACATGGTATCAAAGATCATGAAAACAATCTTTTCATCCAATTAACCATGCTAGTGGCTAGACAAAACTACTCAGGGAATTCTTCTTTATAAATTAAAGATACACAATGAAGAATGTCACTCTACTTGCTTTTGCTTTGCTTTCTAGGGTTCTAACAAATTTGGTAAGCAGTATCTTCAAGGATTTTAGCAATGAGCAAATAAGGAGCTTAAATTTGTGGAGGGCAAATCACATAGGACATATAAATTAGTCAGAATTTGGCTAAGCTGCTACCAACTTTTCTGTGTTTATTCCAATCATCTCCAATCCCATTAAGTCCACAAAATAGAGTCACAAATTTCTGAAGCACAGTCAGTATTAGAAGTTGGTGTTTCTCTTTTCCAGTTAGGCAAAAGTCCCTGTAAGGACTCCATATCTTTTGCTGGTACTTCTGTCAATAGCCAAAGCCAGAATCAAATGATACATCAAAATGTAAAAGAATGTGCAATAAAATACTATATTAAATTTTATGAACTTGGGCATTTTTAATACTCTTATCTGTCTCCCTATCAATATATCTCTTCCTCCTTAAGAATAATTCATTGACAGAATAAATTTTTGGTCAAAATTTTCTGGGCAAGTTTGTGTCCCTTCACTCCACTGGAGTTCATGGCTCGCTACAGGAGGTGGCCTCTTCAGGTTCCATATCTCCAATGCTGTGAGTAAGGTGACTCACATTGATTCTTGGGTACCTCTCCTATTCCAGGTCTCTGGCATATCCTCAACATGTACCCTACCTTAAATTTATAGGTTTTAAAAAATAAAGAAGAGTTTGGTAAGAAAAGAAATAATTCTTTATGTAATAGGCTTCTGGCTGAGTTTCCTTTTATTTCCAAATATCAAAGATGTCCCAGTGTCTGATACCTTGTATTGTATCCAATTCTTCTCCTTTGGAGAGGATAGTTTTCAGTATGTTAGGTTTGTTGGGACAAAAATAGCCAGTAAGAAAAGGTGTTTATCTTTGTATTTTCCCATGAGTTGTCTCTCAGAAAGTGAAGGCTGACAAAGAGCTCTAGAAATGAGTTATCTTCTCACATTTTGGCTTCCAGAGGGTTAAGGCAGAAAATATGAGATGGAGAGGAGGAGGTCCCTGCAGAAGGCCGGCTTAGAGCCATGGAGTCCAAGCTAAAGCAGGTCAGATGCCAGGATTTCAAAGGTCATGCAAAGATCAGCCAAAAACAAATTCCAATAGAAGCCACTTCAGGTGTCAGCAGATTCTCCACAGAGAGCCCTGGGAATGCTTTATTCTAGCATGTATGTGCATCAGGCTTATTCACTTGGAAGAGGGGAAAAGGACACAAATTTGGTTACAAGATACAACTCATGCACAAGAAGAAACACAAAGGGAATTTGCAAAAAAAAAAAAAAAAGCTTAGCTTACATCATTGGGGAAAGGAGAATAAGACTAAGGCATTATTCTCTCAGAAATTAATAAAATAGTTGACCTTGAAGATTTAAAAGATATGATAAAATCATTGTTGACTGAGCCATCTTTATATTATCTGATTTGAGGATGTATTTATGGTGGAAGTATATCAATTGCATGCTTTGTTCTTATGGAATACAGATTCAAGTAAACCAGTATTTATTCAAAAGAAAACTGCTTTTGTAGAAAAATGAAGATAATTATGGAATTTGCTATAAATGCTTACATTTATTATTTTCAGATCATTATCGTAAAGGTTTGGGTAGCTTCTCTATGGATATTACTACTAGAGAAAGCAATGTGTTATACAAAGTATACGAAGCAAGGATGTTTCAAAAGTTTGTTGAAGTGGTACATGTAATAGATAAATCACCTGTATCATGAGAGGTAAAGACACACTCCCTGGGGTGGAAGGGTACAAGGGGCATAGGAGGATAAAGAGAAGTAGGATAAGAAGAATTAATAAGCTAAACTCATTATGAAATTTACATAAAGAAATCTACTAATTTGTTCATTTGAACAATTAAATAGCACTGAATTGGCCTGACATGATAAGTCACAGGGAGATCATAGGTGTATAGCAATTATGGTCTAGCAGAATGGATTCCCTGGCAAAGGATCACAACCAAAGACCTCTAGGACAATATGATACAGCTGGAAGGCAGACAAGCCCTCAAGTGAAATGAAGTAAGGCCCGAATGGACTGCAGATCTACCCTTAGTATACACTTTTAATTCCTAAGAATGAAGGTAGGTCTAGTTTGTGGAAGGAAGCAGCCATATTTGAGAGTGACATCTAATTGAGGGGAATACAAACTGACAAATCACAGAAAGATTTAACAGCATGAGTCAGAGATAGCATACACCCAACTCTCACAAGAACAGCACAAGAAAAAGAAAGGACCTAAGAGAAAACAAGAGGGTAGATATTTTTAGGACAATTTTAAAGTGACAGGTCACAGGTAAAGGCAGAATGAGGCCAAGAATAAGAAGGAGCCAGAATATCAGAAGCCATTTTTAGTCTGTCTACTTGGAGAGGAGTTTGAACCAGAAAAGCTGAGTTGAACTAGGTAGCGGAAAGTCAAAAAGAGTGAGCAATAAGTTCCCAAAATGACAATTACAGCAGGCAAATCATCATTAACATTTATACCAAGTCAATGAATATCCGAGAAAGATGACATATAATTTCGAGGTTTCAGTTTTGTTATCTCAAAGAAAACTCAATATTTGACGAATTCTGTATTAGTCCTTCTCCATATTTCTGTTTTCATCAAATAAAACAGGAAAACCTATTTGCTTGTGTCAGGAGCCATTATAGGACAAGCTAACTAGCAGGTGATCTTTCTGAGATGACTTTGCCTTAGATTAAAATCTACAACAAAGGTCGATAGTCAAGGCCCAGGAGAAAATCATTTTAGAAAAGATTCCTGCTATTAATAATCTTTTCCTGCTATTATTATATATACAATAATGCCTAGGTATTAGCCCACCCCTTTTGAGCAGACCTCTGCAGAACTACAAAGATATACTGATGGTATGTTGACTTCTTAATTCCTAATGATGATCCTTTAAAAAATCCTAAAATTTATCAGTATTTATTAAGCTCTTTAATAGTGGGACTGCTGTTAGGTCCTTTTCTGATAATCAAAACTGCAATGAGAACTCTGCCAGTCTCCCATTGTGTCACCAGTTAATTGCTTCTAAATAGTATCCAGATTTTCTACTACTCAGAGTACATTCCAAGAGGCTGGAAAACCAAAACCGAAAACCATTAGACAAAGGTCATAAAATGGGAATTAATGACTTATTATAGGTTCTAGGGAAGAAGATAAAATATTGACTGGGTTTTTCTATAAAAACAAAACAAAAAACAAAACTCCACTAGTAAGGTAGTTATGGTTTTAACTCTTGATGAACCTGTGGCGCTATGACAGGTGGTGAATGTTTAGCCAGATAAATACTCCTAATAGATATGCATATAGACAATTCTCTGTTGTAAACTTCTAGTTCAACTATGATTTGATTTTACATGTGAACTTGTGATAAACTTTTACAATGTGATAACGTATTCTGAAAGATGTATAAGTACTGAGGACAAAAAAGAGGAGAAAGAATTTTTTTCTTTATCCCTGCTTCCATTCAGTCTTTCTTCTTTTCCATAGAGAGCTTTCATAGGAAACTTTTCATAATTTAGAAATAAACACTAAAATCACTCTTAAAAGTGGCCCTTTTTCTTCCTGAAATTAGCAGGCTGCCCTTGGCCCTGTGAAGGTTCTGTGCCCCAGTGTAGGGGAATGGCAGGGCCAATAAGTGGGAGAGGTTAGGGTGGCAAGCATGGGGAATGGGGAGACAACAGGGGTTTGTACTTGTTTTTATTTGTTTGTTTGTTTGTTTGTTTGTTTTTTGGAGGGGAAACTGGGAAAGGAGAAATCATATGACATGTAAATAAAGAAAATATCTAATAAAAAAAAAAAAAAAAAGAAAGAAAGAAAGTTAGAGCCAAGCAGTTCCTGCTGAGATAGAACAAAGGCTACTTTACATAATCCCTTGCTGTTTTAGGATGAAGAGCTAAGTGCCAAAGACTGCAGTTTCTTGCCTCAGAGGAACACAGAAGGCAGGTCAGCTACAGTAGCAGAGTAAATTAGACTTAGATAAGTAAACTTTTATTTATTATACAGCATCCCTAAATATCTCTTAAGACAAAAGTCTTCCCCTCCACTGCTTCAAGAGGAAATAACAAGAAAGAAGACCCTGCCCCCGGGGGGCTGGCCCCCAGCATGCTTGTCCACAATTATTTTTTCCTAAAATTCTGTATTTCAAACATAATCTCTGGTAATGTCATTGATGAATTTAGAGGATTTTTATATGTTTCCACAGGTATTGTACAAACTTTAATTTATTGAACAAATTAAACTTATCCTTGAGGAAAATATGTTATATGTCATACAGTTGTGAATCTTTAATTTTTATTTTATATTTAAGAAATGCAGAATGAATTTAGAACAGGCACATTACAGCAATTTGATGAATTTTTATATTAGGAAAGACCAATTGCATCTTAATTATATAATTAAAAATCTGACAAGAACGAATAATAAATAATGGCAAAAAAGACCTCATTTACGAAAGGCATAAACAGACAGAGCTATGTGCCTCAGGACAAGAAAACAAAAACCATTAATGAACATTTCATATGAAGCAAATTTTAATTTGCAAAAGGTATACACAGAGCACTTATTTTTTTATCTCTTGACAGCAGAGAGGACTAGAAAGCATTCTGCTATGCAGGAGTGCCACAGCCTGCCAGCATCTCCCTAGTCTACTTGCATCCTTCTCAAGACACAGTTCCTTTCTTCCAACCTCATGGTTTGTGCATCATACATATAGTTTGGAGACGTGAAATACAGAGAGAGACAAATATCTGAATACTTTTTACAAAACTTGCAAGTATTGATTGTGTAAACAATGTATATGACTGACTTGATAGTTCATGTAGTATCTTGGAGTTGGCATATGCATAGTCCTAAAAATAAAGTAAACAGATAACTTTCATCTTCAATGTAGTAACCCCTTTAAATCAATTAAACAAATTATATTTAAGAATATTATGTGTATGAGTCAATATATGCACAAGAAAATAATTAGTAAAAAGGAAAACAATGAATTTGAAGTAGACGGGTGAAGATTATACGGGTGGACTTGAAGAAGAGAAGGGAAAGAAAGAAATGTTGAAATTGTATTATAATCTCAAGTAAACAATCATTTGAAGAACTCCTTGCTGAGATTTATGAGAAATGAAAAGATGACAATGAGAAACAGAATGCAACATGTGTCTCATATCAGAATCACACTGTAATGGAATATATGTACACACGTGTGTGTGTGTGTGTGTGTGTGTGTGTGTGTGTAGTTATTACTATACATTGAAATTTATAGGCAGTTTTGATTTAAGTCATATTCATATTTAAGCATTTTTTCACAGATTATTATTAACTCAAAAGCCAAGCAATTTCTAAATTCTGTGTGTGTTTTCTAAAATTTGTCTAACTAGTATTTTTGATACTGTATGAACAGAAAAAATAAAATTTCAATTAAACATGTATTAAAAACCATTTTACCAAAAAAATATATTGTGCTTATTTCTGCTACCTAATAGGTAGTAAATAACTCACTAAAAAGGTTGATTGTGATTTCAGAGCAAGTACAGTAATTAAATGTACAGCAATTTCTGGCTTTAAAATGTTTTTATTTACTTAAAGTAAATTGTGTAAAAAAGTGTTAAAAGATTGGCCTGGTAGTAGTTTCTGCTCATAATCCTGTACTTTTAGGAGATGCAGAGTGGAATGGGGAAAAGTAGTGGTTGTTGTAAATTGAGGCTTGTCTCTTCTCACACCCAGATACTTAGACATGAATGACTTGGTATGTATGTTGTAAGGTTCACTACTTTTCAGATCCCCCAGACTTACTGACTAAGATCACTTCATTTCAAATAGAAGGCCATACTTTCCCACATCTTTCAAAATCTCCAGTAAACATTCTTTCATGCATGTATCCTTAAGCACCAGACAGTAAGAAACCAATAGCAGTTTAGTTTCCTTCAGTGATTTTTTTTTCAGAATTTTTCAGCCAATATTTTTTATGCATTCTTGAAATTTGGTATATTGATTTTCTCTTATTATGGACTGGAATATCAGTCTTTTGTTTCTAGAATACAGTATAGTGTTCACAGATCACTGTAGATGACTGTGAAAACTCCTGACTGTGGAGCCAATGTCAGAGATATAAGATTTCAGAAAATATTAACAATTCACATCTCATTAGCACCAGAAACAGAGATTGAGAATAAATTAGAAGACTACATTCTCAGTATATACAGAAAATTTGTATGAGAGATTAACTTAAGAAAATATTTTCCAACAATGAATGTTATTTTATATTTTCACTTTTGCAATTTCTATATATGTTATTAGGAGACAGAGTTCTTTCATCGCGTTTCTGAATTATATTTACATTCATCCACTTTAGTGATGAGCAACACTATTTCTGAGAAGTTTTATCATGTTAATCTTTCAAATTTGTTCAGTGTGCCTATTGGTTCAGCTATGAGAGGAAAGAGAATGATAGTTGCAGTTATTGTTTCTGTTTCTTCAAATAAATACTTTTTGTCAAAATTTAGTTCTCACACCCTATACACATTCTAAGACTATTCTTAGAAGTGGATATAAACATTAATTGGCTTGAAAGGGTTAATTACTCTTACAGATACCTGGGAGATTATTTTTCCCAAGCAAGGAGCTAAATAGAATGTTTGAAATAAAACTTCCCCTTAAATTTACTCTCTAATATCATATTTCAACAAATATTTCATGATTGTATGCTTGCTTTCTTGGTTAGTTTTTAGACCATCTCATGTAGTTTGGGCCAGCCTGGAGCTCTCAAAGAACTGTTCATTTTTCTGCCTCCCAGTAATAGCATTGGAAGAATGAGCCATGATACCATTCAATAATAATTGTTCATTTTTCTCTCCAGTGACTGTCTAAGGTGGGACCAGCCAGGAACACACAGGTCCCAGAATCAGCAGAGGAGCTGGGACAGGCTCCTTCCTGCCTCCATCTGCACCCAGAAGGTGGAGCTGTTCTGTAGCCTCCTGTACACAGTTTCTACCAGGAGAGAGCTGGTCTCCTAGGAGTGCTGACACAGGCTTACAGGCCCAGAGGAAAAACAAGCTCCAGCCAGAGACAGCAAGAACTTCTAACACCAGAGATTATCAGAGGGAAAAGGGAAAACATAGGAAACTTACCAACAGAAACCAAGACTACTTGGCATCATCAGAACCCAGCACTCCCTCCACAGCAAGTCCCAGATACCCCAGCACACTGGAAAAGCAAGATTTGGATTTAAAGTCAAATCTCATGACGCTGATAGAGGATTTTAAGAAGGACATAAATAACTCCCTTAAAGTAATACAGGAAAATACAGGTAAACTGTTAGAAGCCCTTAAAGAGGAAACACAAAAATCCCTTATAGAATTACATGAAAACACAACCAAGTAGGTGAAGGAAATGAACAAAACCATCGAGGAAAATGGAAAATAGATACAATAAAGAAATCACAAAGGAAGACAACACGAGAGAGAGAAAATCTAGGAAAGAAGTCAGGATCCATAGATGCAAGCATCACCAACAGAATCCAAGAGATAGAAGAGAGAATCTCATGTGCAGAAGATAGTATAAAAAACATTGACAAAACAGTCAAAGAAAATGCAAAAATGCAAAAAGATCCTAACTCAAAACGTCCAGGAAATCCAGGACACAATGAGAAGACCAAACCTAAGGATAATAGGTAAAGAAGAGAGTGAAGACCTCCAACTTAAAGGGCCAGTAAATCTCTTCAACAAAATTATAGAAGAAAACTTCCCTAACCTAAAGAAAGAGATACCCAAGAATATACAAGAAGCCTACAGAACTCCAAATAGACTGGACCAGAAAAGAAATTTCTCCTGCCACATAATAGTCAAAACACCAAATGCACAAAACAAAGAAAGAATACTAAAAGCAGTAAGGGAAAAAGGTCAAGTAACATATAAAAGCAGGCCTATCAGAATTACACCAGACTTCTCACCAGAGACTATGAAAGCTAGAAGATCCTGGGCAGATGTCATACAGATCCTAAGAGAACATAAATGCCAGCCCAGACTACTATACCTAGCAAAACTCTCTATCACCATATGTCGCTTCCACCTTGACCAGCAAGGAAGATACGACTCTCCAACTCTTCTTCAAGCAGTTTTTATTCAGGAACCTTTTGCAATCTTCTGACCCCTTGGGCACCTCCCTTAGCCCTTAAATGCTCTACGCCAAGCCTAGCACACGAGGCCACGTGGAATGTGCAGATAGGTTGCCAAAGGCAGAAGCAAGCCAGGCCAACAAGCACAGCCAAATAAGGAGTTGTTTATCACTCTAGCACTCCAGCAAGAAGCAGAAGCTGGCACCATCTTAGGGTGCAGTCCAGTGCTCTCTACAACCATAGATGGAGAAACCAAAGAATTCCATGACAAAACCAAATTCATGCAATATCTTTCCACAAATCCAGCCCTTCAAAGGGAAATAAATGGAAAACTCCAACACCAGGGGAGAACTACATCTCTGAAAAAGCAAAAATGTAATCTTTCAACAAAACTAAAAGAAGATAGCCACATGAACAGAATTCCAACTCTAACAACAAAAATAACAAGAAGCAAAAATAACTTTTCCTTAATATCTATTAATATCAATGGACTCAATTCCCCAATAAAAAGACATAGACTAACAGACTGGAAACAGGACCCAACATTTTGTTGCATACAGGAAACCTACCTCAGTGACAAAGACAGACATTACCTCAGAATAAAAGTCTGGAAAACAATTCTCCAAGCCAATTGTCCCAAGAAAAAAAGCTGGAGTAGCCATTCTAATATCGAATAAAATCGATTTTCACCCTAAAGTGATCAAAAAAAAAAATAAGGAGGGATACTTCATATTCATCAAAGGTATGATATACCAAGATGAACTCTCAATTATGAACCTCTATTCTCCAAAACAAAGGGCATCTACATTCATAAAAGAAACTTTACTAAAGCGCAAAGCACACATTGCACCACACACAATAATAGTGGGAGATTTCAACACCCCACTCTCTGCAATGGACAGATCATGGAAACAGAAACTAAACAAAGACACAGTGAGACTAACAGATGGATTTAACAGATATCTATAGAACTTTTTATACTAAAACAAAAGGATATACCTTCTCAGCACCTCATGATACCTTCTCCAAAATTGACCATATAATTGGTCACAAATCAGGCCTCCACAGATATAAGAAGATTGAACTAATTCCATGTATCCTATCAGATCACCATGGACTAAGGCTGCTCCTCAATAACAATATAAACAATAGAAAGCCCACATACACCTGGAAGCTTAACAACACTCTACTCAATGATAACTTGGTCAAGGAAAAAATAAAGAAAGAAATTAAAGACCTCTTAGAGTTTAATGAGAATGAAGCCACAACATACTCAATCTCATGGGACACAATGTTAACAATCCTAAAAGGAAAACTCATAGCTCTGAGTGCCTCCAAAAAGAAACTGGAGAGAGAATACATTAGCAGCTTGACAGAACATCTGTAAGCTCCAGAACACAAAGAAGCAAATTCATCCAAGAGGAGTAAAGGGAAGAAAATAATCAAACTCAGGCCTGAAATCAGCCAAGTGGAAACAAAAAGAACTATACAAAGAATCAACCAAACCAGGAGCTGGTTCTTTGAGAAAGTCAACAAAATAGATAAACCCTTAGCCAGACTAATTAGAGGGCACAGAGACAGTATCCTAATTAACAAAACCAGAAATGAAAAGAGAGACATTACAGTAGAAACAGAAGTAATTAAAAAAAATCATAAAATCCTACTACAAAAGGCTATACGCAACAAAACTGGAAAATCTGGATGAAATGGACAATTTTCTTGGCAGATATCAGGTACCAAAGTTAAATCAAGATCAGATAAACTATCTAAACATTCCCATATCCTCTAACAAAACAGAAACAGTCATTAATAGTCTCCCAACCAAAAAAGCCCAGGACAATTTGGGTTTAGTGCAGAGTTTTATCAGATCTTCAAAGATGACCTAATACCAATACCCCTCAAACTATTAAACAAATTAGAAATAGAAAGTACCTACCCAGTTTGTTTTATTAAGCCTCAATTACTCTGATACCTAAACCACACAAAGACACAACAAAGAAAGAGAACTTCAGACCAATTTCCCTTGTGAATATTGAAGCAACAATACTCAATAAAATTCTCGCAAAGTAAATCCAAGATCACATCAAGATGATCATCCATCATGATCAAGTAGACCTCATCCTGGGGATGCAGGGATGGTTCAAAATTCAGAAATCCATCAATGTAATCCACTATATAAACAAACTAAAAAAAAGCCATATGATCATCTCATTAGATGCTTAGAAAACATTTGACAAAATCCAACACCCCTTCATGATAAAAGTCTTGGAAAGATCAGGAATTCAAGGCCTATACCTATAAAAGGAATATAAAAAGTAAAGGCAATATACAGCAAACTTTTACCCAGGAACCAACTCAATGAAGAGAAACAAAGCAATCCCACTAAAACCAGGGACTAGACAAGGCTTCCTACTCCCTCCCTCCCTATTCGATATTGTATTTTAAGTCCTAGCCAGAGGAATTAGACAACAAAAGGAGATCAAAGGGATACAAATTGGAAAGGAAGAAGTAAAATTATCACTATTTGCTGATGATGGTATACTTAAATGACCCCAAAAAGTCCACCAGAGAACTCCTAAGCCTTATTAACAAATTCAGCAAAGTGACTGGATATAAAATTAACTCAAACAAATCACTGACCTTCCTCTACACAATAGATAAACAGACCAACAAAGAAATTAGAGAAATAACACTCTTCACAATAATCACAAATAATATAAAATATCTTGGTGTGACCTTAACTAAGCAAGTGAAAAGTCTGTATGACAGGAACTTCAAGTTTCTGAAGAAAGAAATCGAAGATCTCAGAAGATGGAAAGATCTCCCATGTTCATCGATTGGCAGGGTTAATATAGTAAATATGGCCATCTTGCTGAAAACAATCTACAGATTCAATGCGATCCCCATCAAAATTCCAACTCAATTCTTCATAGAGTTGGAAAGAACAATTTGCAAATTCATTTGGAATAACAAAACCTAGGATAGTGAAAACTATTCTTAACAATAAAAGAATTTCTGGTGGGATCACCATCCCTGACCTCAAGCTGTACTACAGAGCAATACTAATAAAAAAAACTGCATGATATTTGTACAGTTAGGCAGATCAATGGAATAGAGTTGAAGACCTAGAAATGAACTCACACACCTATAGTTACTTGAATGCTGACAAAAGATCTAAAACCATCCAGTGGAAAAAAACAAAGCATTTTCAACAAAGGATGCTGGCTCAACTGGCGGATAGCATGTAGAAGAATGTAAATTGATCCATTCTTATCTCCTTGTACAAAGCTCAAGTCTAAGTGGATCAAGGACATCCACATAAAACCAGATACACTGAAACTAATACAAAAGAAAGTGAGGAAGAATCTTGAGCACTTGGACACAGGGGAAAATTTCCTGAACAAAACATCAATAGCTTATGCTCTAAGATCAAGAATTGACAAATGGGACCTAATAAAATTGCAAAGCTTCTGAAAGGCAAAGGACACTGTAAATAGGACAAAACAGCAACCTACAGATTGGGAAAAGATCTTTACCAATCCTACATCTGATAGGAGGCTAATATCCAATATATACAAAGAACTCAAGAAGTTAGACTCCAGAGAACTAAATAACTCTTTTAAAAAATGGGGTACAGGCCAGTTGTGATGGTGCATGCCTTTAATCCCAGCACTTGGGAGGCACATTTCATTCCTTCTTAAAAGGGAGAATCAAATACCCACTGAAGGAGTTGCAGAGATTAACTTAGGAGCAGAGACTGAAGGAAGGACAAGCCAGCCTAAATATAGCTATCTCCTGAGAAGCTCTGACAATACCTGACTAATACAAATGTAGAGGCTCACAGCCATTCATTGAACTGAGTACACAGTTCCCAATGAAGGAGTTAAAGAAAGGATCTATGGAGCTGAATGGCTTGCAGCCCCTTAGGACAAACAACAATATGAACTAACTAGTACTCTCAGAGCTCCCAGGGACCCAACCACCAAACAAGGGCTATACATGGTGGGACTGATTGTTTTGACAGCATGTGTATAGTAGAGGATTGCAAATTTGATCATCAATAGGAGGAAAGGACCTCGGCCTTGTGAAGGTTTTGTGCCCCAGTGTAGGGACATGCCAGGGCCAATAAGTGGGAGAGGGTGGGGTGGCAGGCATGGGGAGGGGGAGGCAACAAGAGCTTGTTCTAGTTGTTTTGTTTGTTTGTTTTTTGGAGGGGAAAGGAGAAATTTACATGTAAATAAAGAAAATACCTAATAAAATAAATAAATAAATAAATAAATAAATAAACAAACAAAAAAATTTCAAACAATAAAAAGAAAAAAGAAAAAAATAGGGTACAGAGCTAAACAAAGAATTTTCAACTGAGGAATACAAAATGGCTGAAAAGCACCTAAAGAAATGTTCAACATCCTTAGTCATCAGGGAAATCAAAATCAAAACAACCCTGAGATTCCACCTCACACCAGTCAGAATGGCTAGATAAGGACTCAGATGACAGCAGATGCTGGAGGGGTTGTGGAAAAGAGGAACACTCCTTTATTCCTGGTGATAATGTAACCTGGTACAACCATTGTGGAAATCAGTTTGGTAGTTTCTCAGAAGATTGAACATAGTATTACCTGAGAACCCAGCAATACCACTGCTGGGCATATACCCAGAAGATGCTCCAACATGTAATAAGGACACATACTACACTATGTTCATAGCAGCTTTATTTATAATAGCCAGAAGCTCTAAAGAACCCAGATGTCCCTCAACAGAGGAATGGATACAGAAAATGTGGTACATTTCTGTGTACACAATGTGGTACACAATGTGGTACACAATGTGGTACACAATGGAGTGCTACTTAACTAATAAAAACAATGAATTAATGAAATTTTTAGACAAATGGATCTGGAGGATACTATCCTGAGTGAGGTAACTCACTCACAAAAGAACACACATGGTATGCACTCATTGATAAGTAGATATTAGCCCAGAAGCTCAGAATTCTCAAGATACAATTCACAAACTACATGAAACTGAAGGAGAAGGAAAACCAAAGTATGGATACTTCGATCCTTCTTAGAAGAGTGAACAAAATACCCATGGAAGGAGTTATTGAGACAAAGTGTAGAGCAGAGACTGCCCCACCTGGGGATTCATCCCATTTAAAAGCACCAAACCCAGATACTATTGTGGATCCTAACAAGTGCTTGTTGACAAGAGCCTGATATAGCTGTTTCCTGAGAGGCTATGCCAGTGCCTGACAAATACTGAAGTGGATGCTCACAGCTGTCCCTTGGACTGAGCACAAGGTCCCCAATGGAGGAGCTAGAAAAAAGAGCCAAGGAGCTGAAAGGGTTTGCAGCCCAATAGGAGGAGCAACAATATGAACTAACTAGTACCCCCAGAGCTCCCTGGGAATAAACCCCCAACCAAAGAGTTGATTAACTTGATTTACAGAAAGAGTGAATTAGTAGGAAAGATGTAAGGAGTGTTTTTGAAAGACAGAAGTAAAAACGTCACCAGGGTCAGCCAGTATCTGAAAACAAAGAGATCTCACTTATTCAAATTGGGAGTACCAAGCTGGATGGACTCATACAAGCATACTGGATATTGGTCAAAACTGGATACTGTTGTTTCTTCTGGGGTGAATTCGGGATAAGTAGTTCTGAGGTTTTATCAATGATATAAACAAGTGTTAGAAAAAGCTAGAAACTAGTATAAATAATGAGGATATATTAGAACGCTATTATTACAGCAAGGTAGGAAAAATGTCAACTAATTTAAAACTGGAAGGACTTGATTTACAGAAAGAGTGGGTTAGTAGGAAAGATGTAAGGAGTGTTTTTGAAAGATAGAAATAGAAAGGTCACAAGGGTCAGCCAGTTTAGTGTAGTTATACTCACTTTATTTCTAATAGCATCTGCTCAGTAATATTAAGATCCTATGGTCTAGTGTTGTGAACAAACAAGAAGCATCTTATGCTGGTTACAAGAGGTTTTTCTTTTTTGTTGTTGTCGTTTTGTTTTAGTTTTTGTTTGTTTGTTTGTTTTCAATTTGAAAACCTTAGTGTGGAGTCATAGGGTGCTTAAATTCTTTTTATACAAGAGTTGTTAGAATCTTGCATGTTGAAACCAGGGCTCAGAGGCAGCTCATGGCTTAGTGCAGGAGGGACTCTGTTAAAATAGTTGTATCACCTCATTACAGACTTATTCCATTCTCTTCTAACTTTGTTGCTTATTGGTCATGTAACTAGGGCTTCCAATAATAAAGTTTGTTTTATTTATCCATACAATCGAAAAGTTGTATTTCTTCCTCAGAATGTGTATTTTTACTTAATTTTAATTAGGTTAAAGGGGAAAATTCTAAGCATATAAGCTTTATCAATTATTATACACAAAGAAATTACATAAAATTTTGTATACAAAAATAAATATATGGTGTTCTGCATACCCTGTAACTCCTACAATGTTTTTTCCCTCCTCTTAAGTCAGAGGGAATGGAGGACAGCCTAAGAACATGGCCCACTGATGTGTTCAGGCTCTACTTCTGTACCTGTCTAGTATGATTAGCCAGAAACCGAAACCAGTGAATTCTGAGAGGGGAAGACAGGCAGGATGGCCCAGAGCAGAAGAAACCTCAGTTGACAGTGACCTCCAGAACAGACACTTGGGAGACAGCTTTAGGGACACAGCTCACTTAATGGCAAGAACAACAGATACTTAAAACTTTAAGGGTGGGTAGGGGTGAGTGTATATGACTCATTTGCATAAGTAGGAATTTCAAGTTCTGTTAGACAGGACAAAGGGAGAGAAAGCTTTATCTGGCTACCAGTTACCAGTCAACATGACAGGGCTCACATGGGCTCACAGAAACTGAAGTGGCAAGCAGGCTCCATGCTTATATGTTATGTCTGTTAGTTTGGCAGTTTTTCATTTCATTCATTCATTCATTCATTCATTTTCATTCCTAACAGTGGGAGTGGTGTATCCCAGACTATTTTGCTTACTCTTGGAACTCTTTTTCCTCCTGTTAAATGTTGTTGTCCAGCCTTGATATGAAGGGGTTTTTCTTTGTCTTCTTCTATCTTGTTCTGTTCTGTTTGGCTGTCATCTCTTGGTGGCCTGTTCTTTTCTGAAGATTTAAACTGAGGAGGAGTGGATTTGGGAGAAAGGTGGGGTGAATCTCGGAGGAGTAAAGGAATTGAAACTGTATTCTGAGTGTATTGTATCAGAGAAGAATCTATTTTTAAAAAATAAGAATAAAATCTGTGGACTTCTGGTGGATATAATGAAGCAGTTTTGAACATATTGACACTCTGAATTATAAATTCTTTACAAAAAGATGAATGAAAGAAGTTGCTGTTGAATTTATTCAAACATAATATTACACTTAATACATTTTCCTTAGTGTCATTGATAAAATCTTGGGCTAATGCCAGACTAGGTATGATGTCCAGAAAAGCCTAGTAAGGTAAAGAATTCTTATTAACTGTCTCATATCACAAATAGGTTCCAGAAACCAAAACTGATGAAATTAGGTATTTCAAATCCCAGAGAGGACGGAAGGACAGTCTGTGACATTTGTGACTCCTCCATTAACAACTATTATGTATAAGATGCATTAAAAATTGAATTAGAAATTACTTCATGATTCTGAAAACCTTAACGGGTCTTTCAGAATCCACATTGCTACATATAAGGCAAACCAAAGAGTGTATAACATCATCAATGAATCCTCCATCATCCCATCAATCCAGACAGACATGACTTCCCTAACACACACTGAAGTACCACTGACGGGTAAATCACTCTAGGCCTAGTGATATTGATTCTTCTACTTTCAGTGGTTAGTGGAAAGTGAGGCAAACACTTGATGAATAATATTATTTTATATTTAAGTCTGTGAGATTTCTCAAATAAATATGCTAAAATTTTGTAGTGCTCTTTTAAAAGACATGACTGTTCTCATAATTTTTTCTTAAATTTTTAAGTCATCATACTTTCATATATAAATATAATTAAATTTAGACTGAACATAAAAGAAAAATGATATTCTTTGCCCTATCTTTTCATAGTTGTTCTTGTATTTTAATGTTAAAAATATATATTTAATTTTAAATTCCAGGTGAGACAGAACACATTCAATATTCATCTTTCGTACCGTGCCAATTTATTTCCTTAAACATGATAATATTCAGGTCATTTTTCTTAAAATGAGATAATTTCATTGTTCTCCAAGTCCAAATGAAACTCTATTGTATTTGTGTAGCATGTTTCTTTAACATATACATTAATTTGTTGTGATACATTAAAGAGAGTTGTCTTGATTATTAGGAATAAAGTAATATTTCTATGATGTGGTCTTATAGATTTCTTTTGGTAGAAAAACAGAGGAATAGCTGATCTATATACTAGGACTATTTTCAACTTTTTAAGCAAGGTCCATTCTGGCTTGTACAGTAGTTGCCCTGACCCAGTATCACCAGCTGTGTATGAGGGTTCCCCTTTTTCGACATCCTCACAATCATTTGATATTCTTTGTACCTTCATGACAGCCATTCTGACAGACAGGAGCTTTAATCTCAGCTTTAATTGGCATTCTCTGTGGTAGGAATGATGTTTTTCATAAACTCATTCTTCTCGTAGACATTACCACTTAGCTAATAATATACTCTGAGTCTATTGAAAACTATGTACTGAATCTGGTTTCCCAGCTTGCACTCAGCCTATTTAAATGCAACCTGTCCTTAAGAAAACAATGTAACCATTATTATAAACCGAGCTCACCTCATAATCTGCTTTTACTAGTTAAAGTAAATGTATAGCTTTAACCTTAAACTACGTGTTTCCCATGCTTCTGATCCCAAATCCTGTGTTTGTGAAGAAGGGGTGTGTGTGTGTGTGTGTGTGTGTGTGTGTGTGTGTGTGTGTGTGTGTGTGTATTAATCACTACTTAAAGCAATCAACAGGTTGACAGAAACATTTTGTGAATGTTGTCTGTAACAGGTTGATTCAGTTTCAAAACATCCCTCTGCTGTTTTATGTGCTATTCTGGGTCTGCTGGGGTCAGTCAAGTCATGTTTTACCTTATAAAACTCTTACAAACTTCTGTAGAATAAAATCCCCTTCTGCTTTCTCATTCCAATTTTTAAAATATATGCTATTGAGTGAATAAAGATTAAAGTACTTTCTTGGGGTCAGATAAGGAACGGATAAGCAAAAGAGAAAGAGAACATGCTTTTTCTACTAAGTCTGCTTATGAATTGAATTACCTTTTTTTTTTTTTTAAAAAAAAATGATGTTTGTTGACCTATCTTATCATGAGGAAATGAAAATAACTTGACCACATTCAATATATTTAATTAAATGTATTTATTTATTCCCTTTATAACCCAATAAAGCCCTTCCTCAGCACCCAGTACTCCCTGAGGCTTTTC
>JADRCD010205602.1:60000-68292 GCA_019843815.1 Montemys delectorum | reverse complement strand
ACACACACACACACACACACACACACACACACACACACAGACGCACACACGCACGCGCGCGGACACACACACATGGCCTGGAGCTTTCCTTAGGCAAGATTTCCGTAGTGTCCTGGGGAAGGTAATTAAAGTTTTATGGAGTCATATTCAAGAAATGAAGAAGACGGAAATGAAGAGGACCACTGAATTGAACATCTGGAAATGGATTTGGTTGGTAATATGAGTTTGCCTTTAAGAGTTAAGTGGCAGATTTGAGAGCTCAGCAACTTGCTTACAACCCAAGAGTGGGCAGAGAGTCTTAGAGAATACCTGTCAGAATCCCTGCCACCCTGCTAGCCATCCAGCTTCCTACTGCTACATGGTGTGCACAGAAAGAGCTGGGCTATGACTTGGTGTGCCCTACTTTATAGAAGACTAGTCACCATGCAAGGAAATGGGCAAGCAAATGCAGCCTGATATAACGTGGGCAGAGTCAGAGCTACCAGACTTTCTAATGGTGACTCTGCCCTTGGTAACTCTGCTTCAGGGTATTGACCCTCCACCTAAAACCAAGCACATTTGTACACATCCTTGCACATCATTCAAGGGGGGTTCATTGGACTCCTTACCAAGTCAAATACTCAACTAACTGATTATGAAAGGTTATTGTATGAGATAACATATAGGTATGCACACATATGCACATTCATCTCTTTATATGTATGCCTACACATATACATTATATGTATTTGCTTACACATACAAAATGACTAAGGACATTCAACTTATCCTCAACTGAGTATTCAGTACCAAAGGAGTCCTGAGACCCTATCTGCTTTGAACACCTAATTTGTGAGTCATGTGATTTAAAGGCTTTGGCTGCTTCTGCTTACCCAGATGTGTATTCACCACAAACTCATGTGGACATTATCTTCTCATAAGAAAGTACAAGAGACTTTAGGCTGTTGTACCCAGTGGAACTGAGCCACAGAGTTTTGATTGTCTCTGCTCTCTTCCCATCCTTCATTCTATTCCTCCTATTGGCTGTGATTCTGTTTTACCTACATGTCAAAGGCTTCCATGCTAGACAGTGTCTTCTCTCCACAATATGCACACATGTTGCTTCATCTTCATTCAGAACTCAAATCCTTCAGTTTAGTAGTCTAAGCTGGAGATGAAATGGAAAACAAGGCTCTGGAGGCAACTCACACTAACTGTGAATACACTTAAAGTTTCTTCTTGGCCTTGTTTAGAAGACCCATTCCAACCTCAGCTGGTTTCCAGCTGCTGAATTTGGGCACTATGGCAATAGAAGAAGGAGGAGGAGGAGGAGGAGGAGGAGGAGGAGGAGGAGGAGGAGGAGGAGGAGGAGGAGGAGGAGGAGGAGGAGGAAAAGGAGGAGAAGGAGAAGGAGAAGGAGAAGAAGAAGAAACTGGTTACATAAAAGAAAGCAGCTGAAAAGACAAAGGATGATAAATTTGAGTATTTTTCTTTATGTAGGAACAGCTTGCAAAAATTTGAAGGTAGAATCCAGCATCAGGCACTGGGAACAGAAAAGGAGGGAACCTTATGTTCAAATTTTGCAGTTTGCCCAGCTACTACAGAGGAGAGTGGTTATGATCAAATCTGAAGGGATAAATCTAACACTGGAATTGAAAAGGCCCTCTCCCCTTGTAAGAACATAATCAAGCCCTGTGAGCTGTAGGGTGGCTCCATTGTACCTGTGGTGGTGGTAGTGGTGGTGGTGGTGGTGGTGGTAGCGGTGGTGTTTGATGGTGGTGACAATGGTAATGATGGTGGTAACAGTGGTAGTGATCATGGTGGTGGTGATGGTAGTGATGGTGGTAATGGTGGTGGTGGTGATGGTGGTGACAGTAATGGTGGTAGTGATGGTGGTAATGGTAGTGGTGGTGATGGTGGTGACAGTAATGGTGGTAGTGATGGTGGTTGTGCTCACCTGATGGAACAATAGCAGAGAGGAGCCAGGGTAAATAATGAGAATTTGTCATTTTCAGGAACTCATTCCTCTACAGCATGTTTCCTCTTAAGCAAATAACCTGTGTTATTCAAGGAGGAAGCAACTTAGGAAAAGGAAAAAAAATATTTTGAATACTCCTTCAAGCCCTCCAATTAAAATTTCTTCATATTTTAATGTATTCCTTGGACTAGCCTACCACTTTTTAATATAGACTATTTATATTCTGCCTTTATACTTGGTTTTGTAACACATGAATTTTCCATGTAATTATATATTCTTAATGAAAAGTACTTTAATATCTACCTAATATTCTTGTAGCAAGGCATACATTCTCTCTCTCTCTTTTTCTTTGTTTGTTGCCTTTTTTGTTATTCAGGTCCAAGGAACACCTGTTTCCCTCCAGGTTTTAGTTTCTTTATCCTGAATCCTCCAAGAGTGATGGCTAATGAGAATGATCTGCTCATGGGGTCCTTGAGACCTATAGCCACATTGCTTTGTTAAGATCTTATCAATCAGGTTTGCACCCTAATCAGGATATGTTCTGGGGCATAGATGTTGGGAATCAAAAGAACCTCTGACTTTTAAAATTAATTTTTTTAAATTGACACTTAAGTTAATGGTACTTTTATTTTGGTATTTGTGTGTGTGTGTGTGTGTGTGTGTGTGTGTGTGTGCCTGTCTGTGTGTCTGATTATATGTTGTATTGTCTTTCTCTCCTCTAATATCCCCTACCTCCAAGATCTTTTCCTCAACTCTCATGGTCCATTTTCTCATCTACATAAACATATACCATGTATAACCTGAATCTAGATTCTGCATATGAGAGAAATCATGAAGCATTAGTCTGAATTGTTTCGCTTAACACAATCATCTCCAGTTACATCCATTCTCTTGCAGATGTGATGATTTTATCTTAATTGAATTCTATAATGTAGATATGCTACATCTTTTTTGTTGGTTCATTCTTGGATGGGCGTTTAGGCTGAAGAAGTTAGAGGTCAAGAGAGTAGAGACGAGGGGGATGAGAAGCCCATGCTGCTGGGGTTACTTCACAACACTTGCCCAGGCTTCCCTAAGGGTCCACAGTTTGCTCAGGCTCTTGTAATGAGCACTGCACTTTGGGTGGCTTGGACAGCAGAATTTCTTGGGGCTGACATCTAAGATCAAGGTGTGGACAGGGCTGGTCCCTTCTGAAGGCTGTGAGGGAGAATGTGTTCCAGGCCTCCCCGATAGCTTCTGCCAATAGCTGTGTGTGTTTGAAGTTTCTGGATGGTTGACACTTCTTTTTTTTTTTTTTTTTTTTTTTTTTTTGGCTTTTTCGAGACAGGGTTTCTCTGTGTAGCTCTGGCTGTCCTGGAACTCACTCTGTAGACCAGGCTGGCCTCGAACTCAGAAATCTGCCTGCCTCTGCCTCCCAAGTGCTGGGATTAAAGACATGTACCACTACCACCAGTGAAGCTTCATTTTTGTCTTTGTGATTATGTACATTTCCCTGTATGTGCATCTGTTTTTGTATCTCCCTTTTACATAAGGAGACCAGTAGAACTGGATTAAGCTTCACCCTACTATGGTAAGTATTCATCACAACTGCAAGGACATATTTCCAGCTAATGTCACATGCTCAAGTGTTAGTGGTTAAGAATTGTACATATGAACTTTAGGGGTGGGAATAGTTAAATTCATAACAAAAGAGATCTGTTTGATATTAGAGATTGAATCACTGGGTATTAGCCCTATCCTCATAGTCACCTTCCTTCCTTGGGTCTAGGTTTCATCCTTTCTAAAATGAAGTCAGTGGTCTAGAGAAAAGGTTCTCAAGGTGGAAGTCCCTAGACCAACAGTGTCAGCACCTCTGGGAAACTTGCTAGAAGTGTAGATTTGGAGACCTCATGTTAGAAGTAGTAAATCAGAAACTCTTTGCCAAGGGTTGGGAGTTGTGAATTTTTATCAAGCCATACCTGTGGTTCTGCTACCCAGGACTGAGGTAGGCCAAACTGGCCTCAAACTCATGATGCATGTGACACCAGGCCAGTTTTAAGCTCATATAGTAGTATTGACTAATTCTAGTGTTTCCTGCATCCTGTATGTCCGGAGAAATAACTTCACTCAAAGCAATGTTTATTGATCAAGTAACTGTATTAGACTTTAGCCGAAGTTTTTGATAGTGCTCCTTATACAACAATAGGGCTTTTGCTTCTGATGAACTTCAACTTAGCCCTTTGTATTCTTACTTCCTGAGGAAAAGACAAGATTTGCAAGATGGCTTGGGCCAGGGACCTAGATATAGAAACATCCTGTTATCGATGTGTGGATTGTGTAGGAAGGCCTAATGGAGACAGTTGTAGAGTTCAGGGAAGACCAATTAAGGAATTAATTCATTAGGGCCCAGATACATGCTGTTATATCTATTTACTTATTTAGGCTAATGTCTTTTGCTTATCTTCCCATAACCAAGAGTACCTGTCAATAACTGATAATGTACTTGAATTTCCTTCAGTGTATTAAAGTTTTAATATTGGGTATTTTATGATGGAAGCAAAGCTAATGTTTTATGTTGGCATTTTGGTACTTCAAGTTTTATTTGTGCTAGGAAAATAATATAGCAATTTGTGTCACTAACTGGTCAGTCAGTTTTCTCTTTATTTGACATGGCCAAATATACTTTTCCAGGCCATTCTACCCATCTATTTGTGTTGATGATCATGTAGTAGAACAAAGCTGGCCATCAAGTAGTTCTTACCACACTTCTCTATATCAGATGTGGGCCAAAATCTGCTGTCTATCTGTCCTTCACTCTCTGAAGCTTCCTTATTTGTCTGTTTTTCTTGCTCTATTTTGTTCTTTTCCTTTGACTATGACAACTAGGGATCTTGATTACCACAGGACCTCTATGGTTTCTCTAAATGAAAAGCTGTGTTAATGGGAGGGTCTTTTGGGTACCAGGACTCCTGGGTTTCAATCTCTGTTTGTTGAATCATAGTGAGTCCAGGGCGCCCATATCATCCTTCCTTTCTTTCACTTGAAGTGCTTAAGTAGAATGAGACCTCTGATCCCTGTTTTTGAATCAGGAGAGACTCACAAAAATTGGAAGATGTGGATATGACAGTGTTTTTAGAAAGTAGAAGGCATTGTACTGATGCCAGGTAGTCTGTACATGGCCATGCACATTTGAAATCTTTATCCATTCAGATTAAAGATATCTTCATTATTCCCTTTAAGTCTGCTGGCAGAGTACATATGCAAATGTGTATGGCTAACGGTGGTGGGCTTGTGTCAATCCTTTTTGCTTTGGGGCGCCGCATTTAATTTCCTCACGATGTGGACCTGGTAATGATCACCGCTGATAGTTACCACATTTTATTAATGTTATTTTTATGATCCTGCAGGAGATAATTAGGACTGGATTTGTTTTTTTCATTTTCATATTGTGAAATTTCAAGCTAAATGGTGACATGGTGGAGAGCGGAGAAATAGCTCAGGGAAGGAACATGTTACAAATAAACTCAACCCAGAAACCATATTTAACATGGATTAAAATTAATGTAGCCCTGTGTTCATTATTTATATCTATTATGTGGAAAATAAGCTACTGGGATCTGAAGAATCAGACATTAAGAAAGGCTCCCTTTCTTCCCTTGGAAAATATCCAATTAACAAACTGTCCAGAGGGGAGAAGTTGGGGAGGGGTAGACACGAAGCCTTTTCTTTCATTTATTTATGTTAAAATCTTCATTTAATTCCTAACATTTAATAATATCGGTCATTGACTGGATTGAGCTAATTAGCTTCGTTCTATGAGTGTGCGAGTGAGTGTCAAGCCAGTATATTCTGGCACAGACTTATGTTTTATTTCCTTTTAATATCTGTTCTTAAAAGAGGGTGGTTCTAGGATTCAGGAAAACAGCTCTCTCTATATAAAAAATGATCAAAATAGTGGACTTAGAAATGAGATTTAATTTACTTATCCGTATGTTTATTTCATGTGGCTTTAAATTCTCCCCTGAATCATTAACCATGTTTTTAACTGAGTTTCCCAATGACATCTTGATGCTTGAGTGTCACGTGCTTTGCTTATACTCATTCCATCATCCCCTTTCCACTTCCCCTCCCCTTTCTTGGTGGTTTCCTTCCTCCTCCCAATGGAGTTCCTCTTCCACTTTCATGCCACATCTACGGTATGCTTTTACATATGTGTTTGTATATCTGTGTATGAAATAAAACTTTCTGAATCTGGTTTATTTCACTTAACATGATTACTACTTGCATCCGTTTTCCTACAAAGGGTAAAGTTTCACTCTTCTCTGTGACTGAAGGAAATTCTGTTGTATATGTGTACTTTTTACTTACCCATTCAACTGATCATGGATATCTAAGCTAGTTTCCTGTCTTAGCTATTGTGAATCTTCATCCTAAAACATGGATGTTTCAGGCCATAGATTTCTTTGGGTAGACACCCAGGGATGATAGAATTGGACTATAGTAGTTCTCAGTTTAGGTTTTTATGTGTTTAGATTAGTTTAAGTTTTTGAGACAAGGTCTCATAGCTCAGGGTAGACTCAAGTTTGTTGTATAACTGAGGATAATTTTGAGCTCCTGATTCTTTTGCCCCCACCTCTGAAGTGCTAGGATTACCTATGTGTAGCTTTTTGAAGACACTATATATAATGATTTCTTTAGTGACTATACTGGTTTGCATTCCAACCTGCAATGTCTAAGAGTCACCTTCCAAGGGGCTGGCGAGATGGCTGCTCTTCCGAAGGTCCTGAGTTTGGATCCCAGCAACCACATGGTGGCTCACAAACACCCATAATGAGATTGGAGCCCTCTTCTGGTGCATCTGAAATTCAGCTACAGTGAATTATGCCGGAGTGAGTGGGGGCCAGAGCAAGTGGGGCCAGAGCAAGTGAGGCCAGCAGAGGTCCTGAGTTCAATTCCCAGCAATCACACACATAATGGCTCATGGCCATCTGTACAGCTACAGTGTACTCATACACATAAAATAAATAAAAATCAATCTAAGAAAAAAAAAAGGGTCACCCTCCTAGACACACCCACCCATCATTGTGTATAGTTGGTTGTTCTCTCCATGAAGTGTGTTCTTCCATGACCAATAACCAGGCTTCTGTAGAAGCTACCACCTGGTGCAGGCATGACTTTAGTTTCAGAGACAAAATAGGATTCTGATTAAATGTATTTGATCAGGAGCAGAAAATTCTGGGTTTGATTCCCAGTTTTCACTTGTATTGCCTGGTAACCTTGAACAGCTTCCTTTGATCCATTTAAGATTCAGTTTCCTGAACGGTGGTCAGTACCTGTCAAAGATGTTGCATGTAAAACATTTGGCATTCTGCCTAGGACCTACCAGGCCTTTCGGTGTCAGTAATTGTTGTTGTTTATATTGCCACTCTCATAATAATGATTAGTAATTTCATTAACTAATAAAAAACGTTGCTTGTTATGTAAGTTAGATTGGGACAGGGCTGTAGAGATTCAGGGCCATAGCCCCTTGAAATGAATTAGAAACAGCAGAGATGTGTTTTTAGGATTATATTTTATGCCTATGAGTTAGAACTAAAATTTAGGAGTTCTTAATTGTTTGGATCAAATCTATGTGGATGAATGGTTGTCCAAATAACATGACTGGCACTTTTTAGCCATCCCATATTAAGGAGCTGGAGAGTGAATATGAACCAGACACTGCCTATTAGACTGTAAGATGTTGTGGCTTGGATCTGCTCAGATCCCCTTTCCTTCCCCTTTTGCTAAACAACTGGAAGAACAGTGAACCACAGCTTTTCTCATGTTGAGAAAAGTGGAACAGTAACTACAAACCCCTGGATCCTGCTTAGATGCCAATCAAAAACAGAGAAATCTAGAACCCTATACAAGTTAAGGTACAGGGCTGTTTTTAATAATCTTGGTGCTGAAGTCTCTATCATCCTGTCTGGTCAACACTGGGTTTGTGATACTTGATTGTAGGAATGCAGTGAGCCCAAGCCCAGCCACTCGTGGAGGAATGTTTTCTGCATTTTCTATGTTTCTACCACCAAGGCTTTAATTTCTATAATACTTTTCCAGCACAACATTGCCTTCTGTCTTGTCTTAGTATGAGACATAAGATCTGGAAACACCCAGGGCATTAACTAGCATTTGCTCCTTTCAAGCCTTCCCACGATTCACTCAAGTAAGCACATAATTATGAATTAGATTGTTTACCTGCATATTGAGAAACTTGCCATGTTTTGGGAGCTGTGCAGTGACTGAGAGCTATTAGCATACATCCAGTTCATCTGTTCTCTCTTGCCCACCAATTTCTTGATCTGAGGCCTTAAAAA
>JADRCD010205602.1:0-57500 GCA_019843815.1 Montemys delectorum | reverse complement strand
GCTGTGCATTCGAGTCTCTTCTCCTTGGCTTCCTTGCCTAAACACCACCGTAGAAGGTTATATCAGGGTCTCACCAGATATTAGAATGTAATTATTCTTAGGTTGTGGGCAAAGGACCCGACCAGCTAAATGAGGCATCACCATAGCCAAATTGAAGCATAGAGATGCAAACAGATGAAATGGCTGTCATTACAAAGTAGTTTTTCCTCTAACTCCCTGTCCCACTGAGATGAATACCTTCAAATACCCTCTGGAGGATGGATCAGAGCATAAAATGTATAAAAAATAGTAAATGAGGAGAAAAATTCTTTGAACATGAAAACAAGCCCCGAACCTCGAGGGTACTAAAGCTGTTTATGTGGCTATTGTGTTTGGTGCACTTATAATTGGGTGAGACTAAATTTTTGTTTCTATTTTTAAGTGAATGTGTTTAGCCCTTAGCCCATCATTAAAAGCACCCATTAAACAACATAAGGAACACAGTCTTGGGTAATAGTTGTAATCAACCAAGGATATTTGAAGACCAGTGGCCATCCTAGGACATTGCCAGGCATAGTTAGATATTACAAGGAAGATCCTTGCCCTTTTCTGGATTCTCTTCCTGTGTCTTAGGAAAACTGTGTGCCTTCCCACATGGTTGTCCCTGCTGTCTTAATACTGTTAAGAAGAAATGCTATGTCTGTCCTTATGACCTCTGGCTTTTAGCTTTTTTCTGTGTCTTTGTAAAGTTTATTAGCTTTGCTTTTTTCCTTAGTAGAAGTATCAATACTTTAAAACAAATGCAAACTCTCTAATAGCATGTTCTTCAATTTCAAAGAATTTTTATGTGCTCAATCAATGGACTAGCTCTTGTGTTCTCTTTACTACTGAGTGTGGAGGTGGTTTCAGCCTGCCATTCTCCCACAAAGTCCATGCATCCAATATAACAGGCTTCCACTCAGTGCTGCTGCTCAAGCTGAAGTTTCTGGCTTGCATCAGTTTATATTCACAAGCTCACGCTTATTATGATAATTTTTCCATGTTTACTTTTTTCCTGTTGGTACCTTTCATCAGCTTCTACACCTTCAGAATCAGCCCAGTGCTTTTAATTTTCTCCCTCTGAAAAAAAGGGTGATTCTCTTACTAGCATCTTAAACTGTGTGCCAAATAGGGCCTCTGTGGACTAGCCTGCCACCTCCCACCTACCAACCACCATGCCGTTTCTTGAGAGAGTTGAACAGTGAGTTCCCAGATTCAACAAGGAAATATAAAGCCTTCCAAATGGAGCTTGTAAGCTGGAATACTGTGTGACCAGAAAACCTCCTATATACTGAGGCTTTGCTCTAAGGCTCAGGTCTTGGATGGATGTTTGGAATACATACTTCACTAATGAAGGTAGGGCTTCAAGTAGAGTTGCTTTGAAAACAGTGTGGTGATGAGATTCAAGGTCAATGGCAAAATCTGCTTTAACCATGTGACCAATTTGACTGTTGCCATTTGATGACCTCAGCAAACACATACTCTTTTTCTCTTGTAATGTCTGATGCTTTCCCCTGCCCCCATGCATTCCCTGACTACTTGTGGTTTTGCCCTCTAAAGAAATACATTATTCTTCCTTCCCTCCAGAGGCAACATGGTCTACAGTGAATACGTAAAGCAGAGACTAGAAGGTTGCTCTGCTCAGTCAAACTATTAGCTCTGGGGCCTCAGGTCTGTCTCTTTGCCTAGATAAGCCTCAGCTTCCTCACAAGAAAAAGAAAGATGAAATATTCATAAGGATTTCACTTCTTTCCTTAGGGCAGCTTGTAGATGAGGGGAGGTTGGGATGCAGTCCTGAGCCCTTTGCTTCTACCTTAGCCCCAGAACCTGTCCCTTTGTTTTGCTACTCCATCAGCCCTATGCAGAGGATTTCACTTGAGAAGCAAATGGTGGTGCTCAATATTTGAAAGCCGCCTTCATAGTCACCTATTTAGTATCCTGACTTCCACTGACTTCCAGTGTTCTTCATACTACTTTGTAACTTGCATTTTTTATGACTTTTGTTCATAGAACACTGTTCTAATCATATACCTTTTGTCTTCCTCAGGCAGATAGTCCTGAAGACCAAAGGGTAGGGCTAAAGGTTCAGACAAAGCTAAGTTGAGAGCTTGTAGGTGAGACGTTGACTGCACTTAAGGCAGGAACCAGAAGACTGGTAACACAGAAGACTGTTTTAAACCACCTCCTTGTCCCTGTCCATCCAAATTCCTGCTCTGGAGGAGAGAGAAGCCAAAGAAGCCTTTGGGCTATATCACTTGCATATTATGTGAAAAACATAATAACAATGCCTCTTGTGTTCAAACGTTTAGAAATCTCAAAAATAGTTTTGCGTGGCTCTGTTTACAGGTGCTACGAAAGACCCCACTGGACTGAGTCACTTATAAAGGAGTGAAGTCAATTTGGGCTCACAGTTCTGATAGTCCAAGAGTGTGACTCCAGGCTCTGGTGAGGGCCTTTCACACTGTTGTGTGCGACAGAAAGCAGATGGCAGCAAATACTAGAAACAGTGGGGGAGGGGGCAAAAGAGGCTAAGTGCATGCTATAGCAACCCACTCTCACAATAACTACCCACCTTCTTTGAGGAAGGCATGTATCACTCAGAATGACCAATTCACCTCTTAAAGGCCTCGCTTTCCATCACCTCCATAATGACAAGCAAGTTCAAACGGGAGTTTCAGAGGGGACAAGATGTGTTGGAGCCACGCAGTCCATGGCCATAGCTATATTTATGTTGGGCTTTGTAAATCAACTGAAAAAGTAAGAAGGACATTGGTGAGCTCAGGGTACGCGGGCCCAAGGAACGAAACTATGTGCCTGCAATTACAGACAGTAAGTATTAAAGCCAGGGCTCCTATCTTTTATCCCTTCATATCATTGTTATAATCTAACATGTTTCCCACTGGCTCATGTTTTGAACGTTTGGTCCCAGCTGGTAGCACAGTTTTGGGAGGTTATTGAGCAATAGTGGAGTACCTTTGAAAGTTAGATCTAGCCCCTCCTCCTGTCACACTCTCTCTGTTTTCTGGTTCCACCATGATGGGAAGCACCTCCACCCTACATTCCCACACTCCTGGACTGAACCGCTCTACTGACCTTTCCCCACCATGATGCTTTAAGACCATAACTAAAATAAACTGTTCGTCTCTTAAGTTGCCTTTGCTGTAGGCTCACTTGCTAAGACACCACCTCCCAGGATAAGCGTGTCTCTAGTGGCCTCAGCCAGGACCACTCTTTTCCCTCTCAGATACGGTCCAGTTTTCTTTCGATTATTCTTGTTGCCTTGCTTTTTCTCTCTCCTCCCAGCAGGAAATCAGGGTGATTATGGGGCCTTCTCTTAGCCAAGGTGTTAGGAGGTTATGCTACACTCCCTAGTGGACAGCTAATGGACTCTGTTGGGTTGTTCCAATAAAAGTTTCCCACAGTTCAATGCTGAAGTGGAGAACCTGAGTGAAGTTTTTACCACTCTTTCAGCAAGCTCATCAAGAGCTTCCTTTTCCTCTCTGGAAATTGTGTTTCATGCCGTGTGTATTGCTAATCCAAGTGTTACATCAATCAGCAATCTGGACCTGGCTTGTTGTTCTCCTGGAGTGTGTTTTACAAGCAGAGATGGGGTTTCTTATTCTGGCTTACTCAAGCCCTCCTGGACTCTTGGAAAAATACTCAAAGTGCAATTTCCTCTCATCTATTAGGATCTGGGTTTTCTTTGGGGGTGTGTGTGTTGCTATTTAGAGTTATTGGGTTTTCTGAAGCATTACCTTAATAAAGGCATTCCTTTCTGAGTTGTGCTTGACCTGGGGGTGAGATGGGGAATCTGTTTCTTCTCAGGGCTATTGTAAAGTTAGGGCTCACAGAAAACAGAGCAAATGGGGGCCTTTGAAATGTGATCTGCTTGGCCAGGGCCTGTCTTGTGGTTAAAGGGAGGGCTTACCAGCGCTCTCCTGTTCTTCAAGCCCAGTTCCCCTGAGCATTTCAGCCTGGAGATGGGTTTGGTTTTCAGAGAACTTTAGAAATGTTTGGATTCTCATATTTGCATTGTCGAATAAGGGGACAAGATTCCATAGAGAACCATTACCAGAGGGGGTGTTGGCTGCTAGGAGTAGGTCTATCAGACTGGCTCTTAGATGTGGTACCCAGCTGTATTCTGAAAGTTCAGCCAATACTTGGTTTCCCCATATACAGTTTCTAGTAGCTCAGGCCACTCGTGGAAGCCAGAAGTTGAATTAAGAACAGAATCCAAGCATGGGAGCACATACATTCGGAGAGCAGAGGCAGGTGGATCTTTGTGAGTTTGAGGCTAGCCTGGTCTACAAAGCAAGATCCAGGACAGCCAGGACTATTACATGGAAAAATCCTGACTTGAAAAACCAAAGAAAGGTGTGGGGTGAAATACGGGGGACTTCAAAGCCTGTTGTTTGGAATTTGATGGTTTGGGATTCTTTATTTTGTTAGTGTGAATGCTTATGGAAGTCAGAGGTTAAAATTAAATGTCTTCTGTTGCTCTGCATTTTATTTATTATTTATTTATTTAGCCATCTATTAATTTGTCAATTTATTTATTTGTTTGTATGTTTATTATTTATCCATCGATCTATTTGTCTATTTACTTATTATCTGTCTGTCTGTCTGTCTGTCTATCTATCCATCTATCCATCTATCTATCCACTGAGACGATATCTTACCAACTCTGGAGCTTATGCTCCACTCAGATTCACTGGTTGGCAAGTTCCAGGCATCCTGTGGTGCTGGAGTTACAGACATGCACAACCACATCCTGTTTTCTTAGGTTCCAGAGATTTGAATTCGGGTCTTCATGCTTGCAAGGGAAGCACTCTACTGATTGACTCTCATCTCTCCAGCTCCCCCTCCCTTCTCTGTTCATTTTAAGCAGCTACTTTTAAATATTCAAGAACATTTCTTTTCCCTAAATGAAACCATCCAGCTGACATCTTCCTCTGTTGGGTCTAAAAGATAGGACTTGTGCCCCAGTTCCATCTCATTTTGTGAAGGACTGATATTAAAATTAGGAGAGTCTATTCTTCTCATTGCTTAAATTTATCTATAGCTTTCTTTCTTTTTCTCCTTTCTTTCTTAACACCCCCCCCCCCCACACACACACCCCCACCATACACACAAAACAAAATACAGACCTGTCCCAGCAACTGTGACATGGTATTGAGCTGTCTGAGGATTTTTTTTTTTTTACTGTTATCTTTCCTTTCTTTAAGAAAAGAGTCATTTCAGAAGAAGCCCTGACAGCTCTGTCACTTCACTCACACCTCTAAATTTCTCTTTCTGTTGTCAGTCAGCAGACAGCAGACTGGGGATCTGATGGGCCTGACTGATGTCCAAATACATAAGAGATCGGAGAGGGGCCTGGAGCAGTGCGTCAGAAGCCGTCGTCTTCTGCCTTTATTCTTGGAGGAGCTGTCATGACCTTCAGAAGTTCCTCTGTGCCAGGATCTCATCTCCTAGGCCTCTCTCTCTCTGCAGCCCACACAAATAGGCACACAAGGGCTGGGGCTTCCTCTGGAATACTTTCCAGAAATTGCAGTTTGAGTGTGATGTTGAGTTCCTCTGTCCTGTGTGCTGCTTGGGCGTGGGTATAAATACTATATTGAGATTGAATCTGTTTCATGAAAATGTGTGACATAATAACAGCAGTGACATCAGTGGGAATGACATGATGAGTTTTTAGATTGGAGGAGGCTCAGAAGCAAGTGTTTTAAACCCAGTATCTGTTTATTTGTGAGGGCCATTGCATAGATACCATTTCTCTTCCTGTATTAGGAAATGAGGCACAATGTCTACTTGTCCTCAGAAGGTACAGCTCTTTAGTTTCTGTAGTTATAAGCAGTCTCAATTTACAGTGTCTATGTACAGGATTCCAAATGCTGGGCTCTCTGTGTCCCATATGTGTCTTATGACAGATTCTAACTTACCTGTTGGTTCTGAGCTAGCCTGTTGTGACTTAACACATGAGTTGTACAGTCTTGTGATTTCTGGATATCAGCAGAATTATGAATAACAGATTCTCAAGTTTTAAAGTAGTCACTTTTACAATTTCATTTATCTGTACTCTCACATTGCCCATGGTTTCCACTTTCTATCATGGGTTAAGGTGTCCTGAAGGGATAGTGTATCTTCCTCCTTTACAAGCATAACTCAGGTTTCACCTAACTGTTCCCTGGGATCTCCATGGAGAGAGACTAATCACACATTTTGCTAAATATGCCTCTGCCTGGGACCCACAGCCCATCAAACTTAAAGTATTCAGAGGATGTGCCAGCCCAGGAGAGTGTGCTGTTTGACATTGAGCCTTGTGTACATACATTATAAAGCCTTGGCTTTGGAGATAAATACTTGGGTATCAACTCTGACTTTACCTTTACTAAGTGTATGGCCTTTGTGGAGCTGTAGATATCTTCTTTCTTTTATTTTAAGAGTTATTTAATGGTGTAAATGTTTCTGCATGCAGGCATGTGCAGCTTGTTATGTGCATAATGGGATACAAACTCCTGTCTTCGTAGTTGCAGAACAAGTACTCTAAACCACTGAGCCATCTCTCCAGCCCAGCATGCATTATTTTTTCATTGTCTATAAAAGGATGGGCAGCATCAGCTGACTCCTAGGCTCATTGGGGTTGATAGTCATACTTATAGTGGACTCTCATAGCTTTTACTAAGAGCTTCTCATCTATGAATTCTTTAAACCTCACAACTCAAGAAGACCAGTAAATACTACTTCTGAAGTCCTGGGCTCAATCCGCAGCACTGCACCACTGCACACATAACCTGAGTATGATGGAACACACCTTTAATTCTAGCACCTGAGAGGAAGAAGCAGTAGTTATCAGGAGAATCAGTAGTTCTGGGTCATCCTTGGCTACATAGTGGGCTTGAAGCTCATCTGGTGCCTCTCCTCTCTATGTGCCTCTTACCTTTGGTTACTACTCAAAGAGAATAAACCCAGAAAGATGTTAAGTGGACCTTTTGTGTAAAGCCAGTTAGGTCTCAGGTCAGATGTGTCTTCAAAGAGACTTTTACTGCTAACTGACTCTAAATTGAGTCCCTACTTCTAAGTCGCCATCACCCTCTATTTTGCAGTATTTTTAAAAATAATTTCTCAGAAGAGTACCTGTTAATGTCATTAAAAGTTTTACTTATTCATGTGCTTTCTTTTACCTGTACTGTCTGTTCTTAGTAGAATATAAATTCCATGAGCAAAGGCCTTCATCCTCTATGTTTAATCCTGTATATGGTCCATCTAGCAGAAGGGCTATATTATAATGTTATGTAGTAGTAACAACAACAACAATAACAACAACAACAACAACAACAACAACAACAATAATAATAATAACCTTTAATAGTGCTTAAAGTTGTCATTTTCTAGGCATTGTTGGAAGCAATTCACATATATTTTTTTAAAGATTTATTTATTATTATAAATGAGTACACAGAAGAGGGTATCAGATTTCATTATGGGTAGTTGTGAGCCACCATGTGGTTGCTGGGATTTGAACTCAGGACCTTCTGAAGAGCAGTCAGTGCTCTTACCCGCTGAGTCATCTCACTAGCCCGCAATTCACATATATTAACCCATTTAATTTTCATGAAGATAACCAATCTTGGCTATCACTGTTATGTCTAATTTATGGATGGGGAGGATTTGTACAGCAGTCCAAGGCCATACAATTACTAGGTGACAAAGTTTGTGTTAAAAGCCCGGCCATGGGGCTCAGAGAAGCTACTTTGAATCACCATCTTTCTGTGCCTTTCTGGTACACAGTGCATGCTCATGTGGCAGATGTATTAATGAATAGAAGATGTCCTGCAGAACCTCACTGGGCAGACACAGTCATGGATTACTGTGCAGATGGGTTACTCCTGGACACAGCTACATGCCCCTCTTCCAAAGCAGAGAGTATAACACTATCTTGTGAGTATTTAAATGTCCCATGAGTACAAATGAGTTTCAGTGACCGCCACAGCTACTATTTATATTTTACACTTGATAGAGCCTTTGGTTTAATGGTCTTTTTCTATTTTTCCTTCCTTTTCTCTTTTTTCGTTCTCCTAAGAGAAGAGAATTGTGGGAAATATTTTGTTTTCCCTGGGAGCCAGGCTATGTATTTACTTCAAGTTTTATTAAATGAGTTATAAATTTCCCAGCAATCTCCTCATAGCTCAAGAGGTTTAATTTGCATGTGTTGCCTTTTGCAATATGCTTTTGGTAACATTGCAGATGCGTCTTCCCTAGCTTCAGTAAACAACAGGCACTCAGCCAGGTTTTTGACTGAACACATGCCAGGCCTGGGAAATAGGAGTTAACTCTGTGCTGGCTGGAGGCAAGGGACACACATTTCTGTCTGTCCACAGCATCTGAGATTTCCAGTGGAGTTAGCAATGGACAGGAACAACCATTTCTAGAATATTCTTTGTAGATATCTTTAAAATAATGTTAGCTTGTAAGGTGGAGGGGTAGACAGATATTTGTGCTTAACCATCCAATTTTTATTACATCTTATTTTACAGGTAGTTCTCAAAACAATGACAAAACCAAAGTTTCTTGTGACCCCAGGTGATATTCAGAGATACTAGAATCTGGCCAGGGTTCCATGATAAGAAAGGCAATCTGATATACATTTAATTCCAAGAATAGGACTTTGGGGTTTAGAGCTTGTCCTTACGGACCCTGAAATTGGGTTTGAGTTTGGACATGACCATTAGCTATGGCCCTTGAGCTCAATGGGGTTATATGGTCCCTCCCAGATAGACGTGTTGGAAAAATTGCAGAAAGTGAGGATCATAATGCAACTAGAGTAGAGTGGTCATACTGCCAATTCTTCTTACCCAAAGACTTGCCTACTCTACTGAGTTTCTCTTGAGAAGGATACATGATCTTAATGAGGATTTTCTGTCAACATCTCCCTTCCAGAAGAGAGAAAAGGCACTGGAGTTAGGAACTGATAATATACAGGTCAGAATGAGGTTTGATTGCATTCAACCAAAAAAAATAATCTAAAGGCAATGCTGCTGTCACACTGTAGGGATTTATTTCTCTTGGTGATAAGCTATAGTGGTGGGCAATGCAGGCCAGTATTTTGATGGCATGATGAGGGGCCCTGCTTCTTTCTTTTTGTAGCTCTGATCTGATGTTTGCATGTTTTCTCATGATTCAAGATGGTGTTTGATGCCATTGTGGTCTCTTAGAGACAATAAGGGGAGAATGAAGATCAAGTTCAGTCTCTTTTGAGATGTCCATCATGTCCTTCATGATTACAGTCTTTGTGTTGTATTGGCCAGAGCTTATTCACAGAGCCACATCTGAATGGAAAATGCAATTGTTCAGCCTGGCAGCCACATGTCCAGTGACATTCTACCTTTTGTTGTGAAGGAGGAAGTGGGAAGTGGGAAGTAGGATATTGAAGTTGTTACCAAGGGGCCATTGTCCCATGGCTCTATATTTGAAATAAAAGCATGCTTACTTACATAAAGAATATTCTTTTTTCAAAGTTTGCTTCATTATGATGTTAGGAAACATAAATAAATATGTTTATAGAATCTCATAGTTACCTTCTGCATGTGCTAAATAATAATTGGTATAATAGATCCAAGTTTTAAGGAATCATAATTTTTTATAGTTTTGCATTGTATTATTATATTTTTCACTATTTAAAACAATTTTCAAATTCAAGTTCAGTTTGATCATATGCTTCTCCTCTACCTCCCTGTCTACCCAACTTTAAGTCCCTTCTAAAGAAAGAAACAAAAACCCAATATAACAACAACCTCGCAACAAGAAAACAAAATAAAACCACACCCAAAAAGAACAAGAAAACACCAAATTGTAACCAAATAAACACACACACACACACACACACACACACACACACACACACACAAAACCTGTGGAGTCCAATTATATGTTTTCACCTACTCCTGAACTTGGGGCCTGCCCCAGAGTGGTTGATACAACCAGGGTCACCCTATTGGAGAATTTTCCTTCTCAGAAGGAATAAGTAACAGTTCAGTTGTTAAACTTTGCGATAGTGGCTAGAGTTTCATTCATTCATTCATTCATTCATTCATTCATTCAAAAATATAACAAAATAAAATATAATAAGAGAAAACAAACAAAATCCTATCACATCAAAGTTTGGCAAGATAAACTAACAGAAGGAAAGAACCCACGAGGAAGCACAGGAGCCGGAGACCTATATGCTCACACACTGAGGGATTCCATACAACACTAAACTGGAAGCCATCATGTAGACACAGAGGATCTGGTCCAGACCTGTACTGATCCTGTACAGGCTGCTGCAGTCTATGAGCTCATATGATCTTTGCTCATGTGAACTTAGAAGGCCTTGCTTCTTGGTGTCCTCCATCCATCTTCCTCTTGCAGTCTCTTTGTCTCCTCTTCTGTGGCGTCTCCTGAGCTCTGAGGGGAGGAATTGGGGCGTCATAACATTTTACATCTAAGTTTCAATTTAAGTAAATCAATTAAAATGCTAAATAAGCACAGGCTTTTAGATGAGAGAAGGTAGCACGTGTGACCCAACTATGTGAGTCTGAATATGTGTCTGTCAGTAACTCATCAGCTGCTTAAGTAACCTTGGCCTTCCCCACGCCCCTGTCTTCCCCACACTCCAGCACACACGCATGCACACACACACAAGTGCACGTACACATGTGCGCACGGCGTTGGTAGCATAGGCTAGTCTCAAACTCTTCTGTGGCTTAGGATGATGATGAATTTCTGGTTCTCCCTCTCCCCCTTGGGTGCTGAGATTGTAGGTGCCCATTTATGCAAATCTAGGGACTAAACCCAGATCTTTGTGCATCCTAGGCCAGCACTCTGCAGATGGAGCTACATTTCTACCCATCTTTGCTCCATTTTTTTTTTCCAGCCTGTAAAATGACATCAGAGTTGTAAGGATGGGAGACCAGTACTTGCTGCACTCTCAGAATAGAGCCACTGGGGTCAAAAATAGGAGAAGCTTGGGCATTGTCACTATTGCAGCTGTGGCTATAGTTTACACTGTTAGAGGTATTGTTAGGAAGTATAGGAGATGGAATTTGGGGATAACAGAAATTATGAGGATATTATACATATTGTGGAGATTGGGGACACACTGGCTCAGAAGGATGAGGTTGACAGTTAACAAGGATAAGTCTTAACCTCAATAATAAAAAATACTTTTGTAAAGAGTTAATATTAGTGCTTTATAATTCCAAGTGGTTTTATATGGGAGAGTAATCTTGATAGTAGTTTATTAAGCAGTTGTTCTATGCCGGGTACCATGGGGATTGCTTGGATTGTATCAAAAGTTAATTCTCTCAACACTACCAGCTGGTATTTCCTGTTCTGCTGATGAAGGACTTGAATCAGGGATAGGTTAAGGTAATTTCCAGCATCCTCTGTTCTCATGGGGCTAGCCTCACAGCCTCTGCTAAGTAACGTCCCCTCACATCCATTTGGAGCCTGTTCTTTCCCTCATTCACCTCCATTTGGATGTCTAGCCTTCCACTTTCTCCCCTAGGGTCTCCTAGACCTTCTGGCTTCCATTTCTGTTCTTGTTCCTTTTGGCAATCCAGTTACCAACGACTACAAATATGCCAGTCATTTCCTAAGTTTCTCCTTGCTGTCAAACTGACTTGCCCAGCCTTGGTGGGCATGGTGCAAAGAGTGACAGCTTCTAGTTCACTAAAGTAAGACACAAAAATAGACACTGATGGGCCCATGGCTTACATTACTCTAGGTAATTCATCTTAGAAAGCACTGGGTTATTTGAAGTTTTATTTACTTAATAATTGGCCTCCCTCCCCCTCTCTTCCTTTCTGTCTAATAGAATTTGTTAAAAGCAGTTTAAAGCTCACAGCACCAGTGAGCAAAAGGTGAAGAGATTCCTGTGATAACCCCTGTGCCCACACATGCATAGCTTTTCCACTATCAGTGCAGCCTCCAACTTGAAGTCTTTCATTGACAGGAATAATTAGTGGTGGAGGTTAAATGTAAGAAACACCCCAGCACCCCATGGGCAAGTCTCAGGACATCTCCAAGGTCGTTGTGTAAGGCTTTGAAGTTGCTCCATCTTAAAGCCCTGACAGAAATGGACCACAGATGTGATAGAAAGAGGCACCCCACTGAGCGATCACTCAGGGCCTCTGCCACTTTCCCCACAGTTCCCCCTGTCTGGTGCATGGTATACACTCACTCAGTATTGTTGAGAGTATGAATCACTTGCTATAGGCCTTTCAGGTGGGAAGGGAACAAAAGGCCCCTTAAGGAATGGGCCAGTGAATTATAGTGGGTAAGGCTTGGTTGGGCCTCATGGACTTGATAGATTTTTTTATTATTATTATTCCAGCTATAATGGTCTGTCATTCAGGTCAGCTTGCTGTCATCCAGGGACCCTGTGTATCTCTGGCTATGTGTGAGCTGAACATGAGCAGCATACTGCTGGGATTAGGGGGCATTCATCTTCCACTATCCGCTCATCGTTGGAGCTGGAGGCTCATGTGTTACTCCTGTGATGTCATAAAGCAACTGATGTCTTAGTACATGCTGCAAGAATTATTTCCTCTTTTGCTCTTCCTACAAATTGTACCTTATGATCCATTGAATTCCACTTTCCTATTTTTTCCAACATTTCTCATTTTCTGCCCTTATTTTATCCTCTCTCTCAGACCATCGAACGGAGGAAGAAATGTTGCTTAGCAACCAGTATGGAACTAGTCAATACTTTCTCTAATATTAACCCTTTGGAAATAAGCAGCCAGTCCCTGAATTATATCACTCTCTGTTAGTATGTTTTAAAGTCTGAAATTCATACAGGTTGGCAGCCCAACCCCATGGTCCAATCACAAGCATCAGGAATATGCATGGGTACTTATGGACATTAGAGAGTGCCAATGTGGCAAATCACATGAATTGTTATTTTGCTAAAGGCATTCAGATGCCTAGAAGTTTGCTATGATTGATGTAGAATGGACTTTTGTTTTCAAGTGCAGTAGCTTTCATTGGAGTCTTTACTATATGTGCTGGTTTGCATTTTGGACACTTAAGTTTATCTTACAAGCAGAAAGTATACTTTCAAGATTGTGACATTTGTCTCTAATTTCCATTGGGCTTTACTGTGTGTCAGATTCCATGTCAGGAACATACTTGCAGACTTGGTTCTTGCATACATTTGTTTTCTTTACCTATTTTTTTTCCACCTGAATTTTCCCCCCTCAAGTGGCATGTTGAGGTGCCAGGTTTTCAGATGCCCCAGTTCATCCTTCTGCTGACACATTTTTTTTCCACTCTGACTCTATGTTGTCCTTCTGAGGTTATTGAACCTCTCAAAAAGTTAGAAACATAAGGCAACTGGAAGATAAACTTGACCTGTGTCTTTCTCTAATATAGGCTTCTTTAAGTCTTACTTGGCCCTGCACAAAATTATGTTTGTGAAGTTGGTTTTCAATGTGCCTCTTCTTACCTCTGTGCCCCCTACTTATTTTATGCTACAATTTGGCAAGTCAAATCAGTTCCTACATTTCTGAGGCAGTCAGTGCCACCAGAAGATAGGACAGTGTGCTGATGTCATCTTCTCTCTAGCATGCCACTGAATTTCTGAAAGCTCTCTACAGAACATTTCATGTGTGCATGAGATAGTCTGTGATTCTCCTGAATGTACACTGAGTAGGTTTTGAGCTTTCTACGCTGCCTCCTTTTCTCTTTTATAAGTGAGCAGCTCTTCTTTCACACTGTACCTTCTGGAACAACCAGCAAGTCTTAGAATGAACTATCCTTGACCCCTCTATAGCTTTAGAGTATGACTACTATTGGGTTTACCAAATTCCCTGGGACGCCAGGGTGCCTATAAGCTGAGTCATTGATGGATTATGTTCATTGTCCAATATTTCACAGTTCTTGCACTTGATCCCTGTCATTGGTTGCTCTAGCTGATGTATGGAAAAGCATCAGTGGTGCATGGATTCTGTAAGGCAAGCCAAAGACTATGCCAGCTTTAATTATATTATCACTGGTTTTCCACAAGGCCACATGGAGTCACACATCCCTTATTGAGAGCATGTTTATAACTTGAGTTTGGTAGTTATCTCCAAATGTGATCATATACAGAATTCTCCTGGGATATTTATCATTTGATACTTGAAATCTTGTCTCACTTTATTTAGAACAAAAAAGCAGAAGGACTATTCAGAAGCATAATGGCATACAGGCACGATTTTAGCAACTTCCATTATTGTACACAGATTATGTGGCAGACATTCTAGATGAGTTCCTTGCTTACATTTCTTCCAGTCTTCCCAGCAGTCTTTCAATGAAGGTATTGATCTTCTTTTGTAGGTAAGAAAACTAGAGATGAGCTATGTTAAACTCTTGCTCAGGCAGGCCTATATGATGGAGGAAAGCTACCAACTATAGCTGGTACCTGACTCTGCATGTTCCACTTTCGTAGATAACTTAGTGTTCCTCTTGCCAGCTGTTTTTGTTGGAAGGCAGGAAAGAGGAGTTGTGGTAGATATGAGTCATGTAAAATTCTAGCTATAAAAGGACCCAGACTAGTTGTCACCCTGTGAAAGATTCTAGTCATCTAGCTTATACACTGAGTGACTGGAGCTGATTGAGGCAGGAACCTAATTAGACATCCCAGACTCGCTAGTGTGGAAAGCCTCCCACTGTCTCTCATTTACTGTCTCATCCCAGTTCACTTCCAGTCACTAGGTGTGGCTGGAGTTCGGCAACTCAGTGGTGACTCTGAGGAAGGCAGAATCTACTGCCAGACGCTGCAGATGGCTTACCCCAAGGCAGAGCCTTTTACAAATAGTATTTCCTCATCTTCTTCTGACAATCCTGTGAAGCATATGATCTGATGGTCACTTTCAGTGAGAAGAGAGAAACACTGAGGCTAAACTCTTTTCTGATTTCAAAGAGATTCATTGATGATGATGATGATGGTGATGATAATAATAATAATAATAATAATAATAATAATAATAATTTTCAATTTGGCTTTTTGAGACATGGTCTCAATCTGTAACCAAGACTGTCATGAAACTCTTTGCATAGCCTCACCTGGCCTGCAAATCCTGGTCCTGATCCTTGTGGCGCAAGCTCCCAAGAGCTGATATTACAGGAGAGTTGTCATCATACTTATTGTCAAAACTTTTCTTTCATATTATGTTGATATGAAAGCTTGTTGGTCTCTGTCTTCTAGACTTCTAAAGTGGGTCTGGGTCTGTGCTATGTGCTGGAACTTTGATCTTTTTCATGTTACACTTCCAGCATTGATTTGTCTAGTTAAAGCATAAGGCCATAGCAGGCAGGACCCGTGCCTTTCTCTCTTCATGACTAGTGTATTGATAGACTAGTTGGAGGTACTCGGCATTCAAGCCACTGATTGCCTTTGCCTTTCTGACTAGTTCAGCTGATTCTGAACTGCTGGTGATGGAAAGATCTTGGGACCTAAGGAGCTGTAGCAGAGAATGCTGTCAGCCAGTCCCCCTTATGGAAAGTATGGCTTCATCCTCAGTCTACTTTGGAGTTTTTAAAATATCCCAGGCAATAGAAGATCATGCATATAAGAGTTCCATGGCTTCTATGTTAGGTGCCTACTTCCTATTTTGTACTTTGCCAATCACATAAGATGGTGGCCAAGTCCTTGTTATAGGCCATAGTCAGTAAAATGGATCTCTGTGTGCTTTCATTTCAGTTTTGGTTTTATTCAGCAGGGAACACAGTTCTAAATTTTCTTTCAAAAGCGGTTATGAGAATAGAGGAGTATCAGGTTGGGAATTCATAGGGTAGGAATTGTTGAATCCTCAGTGTTAGGATTAAAGATCGGGGATTGGGTCACAGTAAAAGACATTCATGTTCTGGCTTATGATTATATTCTAGCATACTGTTAGGATGTGGACATGAAGCTGGAACATGCATATGCTGTATGAACCACCCCTGAAGATAGATAAGAAAAGCTCATCACACAGATTCTGCACATTCCATGGACAACAGCATCCTATTGCAGACTATGCTCTCCCCCCCCCCCCCCCCCCCCCCGTCTTCACATAGCCTGCCATACAGTCTCAGCAGCAAGAAAGTAAATCAGTTGAGAGGTAACTTTTTTCCTGTTCATATCTTATTCACTGGAGGCACAGACAAAGCAGCCTTGAGCAGCTACTCACAAAGGCTGCCTAAGCTCAGGGCTACAGAAGGTAAGGATAGAGCTGGGTCATTGTTAAGCTCATCTTTGGGTGGCAAGAAGACAACAAGTGCTAGTAGCTGAAAAAAAAAAACCAAACCTACCCAGGCCTGTCAAGAAGAAGCTGCCTGGCTTTCCTGAGGAACCTGTATCTTGTGTACAGGAGCCCCAAGCAAGCAAGTGGAGACAAGAAAGAGACAGGAGCTGAGGCCCAGGCAGAAGTGCTTTCATGAGACCTGATCTGAAGAGGAGGAAAGAGCAGTCAAGGCCACAGATCTTCTGGCATCTCAGCACTTTGTCCTCCCAGCTGAGGTTGGGCGGACCTGTCAGGCTGCTAGCCATGTCTGCTCAAAGTCCAAGGTTACCATGCCTCATACACAGGTCCTGGACCAGAAAAGACACCTCCTTCATCCAGTCTGGGCAGGAGTGGTCTGTATTTGTCTCTTTTGTCCATGGCTCTTTCAGGATAATCAAGAGAGGACATAGTAACTTCAATAGGATGATTTTCTTTCTACAGCCAGGCAAAGGGCTCAGGTGGTATGCCAATCTAACTGTCCCTGACTGGTCAGTACTGGAGGCTCCTGGGGATGCATTTGGCATTTTGAAACTCAACCTTAGTATGAACTACCATGATTTGCCTTTTTGAGAAGTTTGAGCCCAAGTGTATGGGCTGATAGGTTCGACTCATCCTTATTTTTAATCCCAAACTATCCTTAACAAACCTCAATCCACATAATTAAGTGTTTAAGACTTAGACTTAAGGCCAATTTATTATAGTCTAAGGACTCAGACTGGTTTATTATAATAATGAGCAAAGTTCTTTTCTAATCTATGTTAATACTTCAACAATCTAAATATAAACAGGTTCTGCATAGACAATTAGCTGTGGCTGAACTATATTTCTCTTTTTATTCATTAGATGTTTTCTTTATTTACCATATCTCCGTTTCCAAGTTCCCCTCCAAATAAATAAATAAATAAATAAATAAATAAATAAATAAAATAAAACAAAAAAACCCAAAAACTAACACAAACCCTTGTTCCCTTCTCCCCTCCCCCTGCTCACCACCCAACCCCCTCCTGCTTACTGGCCCTGGCATTCCCCTACACTGGGTCATAGAACCTTCACAGGGGCCTTTCCTCCCATTGATGACCAACTTGGCCATCCTCTGCTACATATGCAGCTGGAGCCCTGAGTCCCCCCATGTGTACTCTTTGGTTGGAGTTTTAGTCCCTGGGAGCTCTGAGGGTACTAGTTGGTTCATATTGTTGTTCATCCTAAGAGGCTTCACACCCTTCAGCTCCTTGGGTCCTTTCTCTAGCTCCTTCATTGGGGACCCTGTACTCAGTCCAATACATGTCTCTTCAGAAGAGTATCATGATCATAGTTTGAGGGAAAATATTGTCTTGCTGTAGATATCAAATGTTAGGTACTAGAAAAATCTCTATTTTTTTCTAATTTTGGGAAGAGTGAAGAATGGGAAAGCTAACTTTAGAGAATAAAGGAAGGAAACTAGACAAAAGAGAATCCATCTTACTAAATATGGTAGCAAGAACAAGGCATGTGCATTACTAATCTAAAATATTTTAATTTATTCATACAATATATTTTGGTCATACTTTCCTAAGTTTTAATTCCTCTCAGATCCTCCTCCTCATCCAACCAATTCCATGACCCTTTCTCTTCCCCTCTCTCCTACTGTCTCCTCTCTCATCTATCTTCTCTGACTGTTTCCTGTCTCCTCTTCCTTCTTCTCTCTGTCCCTCTGTCTCTCTTTCTCTCTCTCTCCCTCTCTCTTAAACAAGTAGGTAAAAGTAAAAGCAATGACAAGAAAACCAATAAAAATCAAAGAGAAAAACACAACACATACACACACACACACACACACACACACACACACACACACCACACCGCTCATACGCATAAGACCCCCAAAGCCAGAAAACTGGAAACCATAACATACATACAAAAGGCCAGTGTAATAAACATTGTCCAAACAAGGCATTATTAGACCAAAAGTCTGCATAGGTACTATTGAGTTTCTTTGGTGTTAGTCATCTATTGTTGGGCATGGGGCTTACCCATGATGGGGTTAGTATAACCAGTGAGACTCCATTGGAGAAAACTACTTTTTTTCCTTTGAAAGAGGGTATCAATTGCAGATAGATTTTTGATTAGGTATGGGGGCCCATTATTCACTTTCTCCTCTATGTGTTTCATTTATGTATACATTTCAGGAAGGTTCTGTATTAGTAGACTTTATATGGCCTCTAAAATGGCTCTGAGTATTTGTTGTTCCATTCCTCCTCTCTTCCACCCTTCTTCCCACTTAACCCTCCCACCCTGGTCTCCTCCCAACTATCCATAGCTATACATTCTATTTCCCCATGTGAGACCCTTCCCTCACCTCTAGCCCCTTCCTCTATATCTAACCTCCATAGTTATATGGATTAATTCAAATCTCAGTTTAAATTAATATAAGCAAAATAAAGTGTACGGATATACAGGTATTAGATGTCAGAGGTAAATAATACTCCAGGCATCACTGAGCCATGAACTCAGGCTTTCCTCAGAGACTTCCTAATTAACTAGCAGACAGGCAAACTTCTCCTCTTGGATGCAAGACGATGCTAGCTCAATAAAGTCTAAATTTTCTCTTTTCAGAAAAGTGGTTTTCTCATTATTAGATGTTTTGTAAAATCCCCAGTTGGGCCTTATGGGCCCAATACCTAGCTGATATTAGCACTGGGTAGGTTCTAATGCCCAGGAGAGCTGTTATACACTTGCTTGCAGTTTTACAAGGGGCTGACTCCATGAAATTCATGTGACTGGGTGTTAGGTAGTGGAGGGTACTCTTCCAACTGATTTCAGAAGAAATGTGCCTGGGCAACGGGTTTATGCCTAAGTGTGGTGAGCATAACCAATAAGACTCCATTGGAGAAAACTATTTTTTTCCTTTGCAAGAGAGTGTCAATGGCAGATAGATTTTGGTTAGGTATGGGAGCCCATATTCACTTTCTTTTTTTATTTGTGCTTGGCTGACAGTGAATAAACAATTTGTTTTTGAGTGGTAGGTACAGCAGATGAAAACATCACTGAGATATGGTTTCTTCCCTCTGCCAGAGTATAGGTGGTCTCACCACTGTGAGCTCTCACTCTGTTTTTCTCCGACAGAAAGGACACATTTTCTTCTAAGACTCTGCTTTTCAGGCTGTCCCCCAGTAATTCCAGAACCTACTATTTGTTTCATAAAAATGGACAACAGCATATCTTGATGAATTTGACAGAAGATGTGTCTCCCTTTCCTTCAGGGCAGGAGAATTGGAACTTGCCACCTGCGAATTCCAGTGAAGGATCCTGAGAAGTTTGGCTTTAAGAAAATGCTTAGGTATTGTTACACATAGCAGCTGCTGTGGCCACTGAGTTCCTTGTCCATGACATTAGCTAAGAGTGTGCTGGGGTTCACAAATTGCTACCTGTAGAGTCCACCAGATTGTCATTGATTTGCACATACAGAGCCAGCTGGAGGGCCTTCATCTCTCATTGTGGTCTCAGACTCTCAGGCACTGGAAGTTTCTGTGTAGGCTTCCCCCAACCTCTGCACCATAACCCTCATCCACTGAGCATCTCACTATAACATGGCCCAGTTTATATTGCAGATAATACCTGCTTCTTGCTGCTTAGCCTCTTTGGACTTTGTCAGGAGTGAATAGCCATGATTGTAATGTCTTTGGAGTCTGAGGAGACTTATTAACATTCCCTTTATATCAACATTACCTTCTGCTGAAAGTCTCTGCAAGAACTTGGAGTGGCCACATCTACAGCACACATTTAATCCCATGAAGGTTAGCTAACTTCTTTTTAATTCTCTTTCTGTCCTTTCTACCACATGAAGAGAACACATCTGTTTGGAGCCAATATGTCTTTAACATTTCAATTACATGTAGGACTTACTTTCAGTAAAGAGATCTGCCTTTAATAGGATATTATATCTATAAAGTAAATCTTAACTTATTTTTCTGAGTGGATCCCATTATGTCAGGTGTTTGCCTTTCATTTGTGACATATACATAGGGATTCCCTGTGAAAATCTATATGAGGAGAAAGAAGTTGGCTTAGGGCAGGCTTATTTGCCTTGGTACCACTGTTATCTTGAACTAGATACTTCTTTGGTATGTGGGATTGGCTTGTGCATCTTAGTTTGCTCAGTAGCATCCTGGCCTCTGCCCACTGGAAGTTACACCCAAAGTTATGACTACCAAACCTATTTTCAAACATTGTTCCAAGCAGTGAGAACTACATAACTTAAAACCAGAAAGAAGGGGGGTCGGGGCAAGAAGAGGAGGAAGAAGCTCATGTTCAAAGAGGACATTGTGCAGGTGGTGTGAATGGCCAGAGTTCAGTACTGTACTATATTTTCTGAGCAAGAGCACTTGTACTAGGACTGTGGAGACCTTAAGCCTACCCCCTCACTCTTTGCACTCTGAAGCCTCTCCAGGATGGTGATATGTACGAGATTTCATGAAAATCTGTGCTCTCGGTCAATGAATGGTAAAAGAAAGACATTCAACTAGGATGCATGTGGACTTGGCCACTCCTTGCAGAAGTAGCAGAAATCCCACTTAGCCCTAGGACAAATGCCATGTCACCAGGAAAAAAAATGCAATGTTGAGTCCTAATTTCTCATGGAGGGATTAGCATTGCTTTTGAGGAGCTGGTGAATGCGAATGAGCAAGGTTTAAACATTAGTTCAACATTACCATCAGTGAGAATGGCTGGATATTTTCATTAATTGGAATCAGGTTATATGTGTTCCATTTAAAAGCAGCTCCAATCACTAATGGAATGAACCCCTTGTCATTTTCTGCTCTGAAGCATGGAGTGAGATGGCTTTTTTTAAGGATGATGTGTTTGCTACTTGTGCTGACACCAAATGTCAATAAAATATGGATGTGGGGCTTCCAACCAAGCTCACCCATTTTTAAAAGGAAACTTTATTTCCATTTTTGATGAACAGCCAGGACCCTGCCTTACAGAACCCGAGGCCTTAGGTCACTTCAGTAGCTGCCAGGAAGGCATGGGGATTGGGAGGCATTGGTTTTCTTTCTCTTTTTATTGTTTTTCCTCCTCCATTCATCTCCAAAGTCATATGACTTGATAGTCTAAAAAGGATACACAGAGGTGGGTCTGAGTGTCCAGGCTGCTCACTGATCACCACCGGACAAATGAATCCCATTCTTGCCTCTCCAAGTCCCACTCACAACATTGGTAAGCCCTCTCTAAGGCCCTCTGCTTTGCCTCTATCATCTCTCCATTTCTTCCTGCCAGAATTCACCTTGCTTCAGAGCAGAACCACCCAGCAACATAATAATGCTAGCATAATGACCAAATAACAGGCATGTTATTATTCCCAGCAGATAGGATGCAGAACATTTTACTGAAATGTCTATAGTTAGACCCTGTTACTTCTCTGCTTAAACTTTCCCCCAAGGCCTTGTTTCCAGCACAGTCCCTGGAGGCGAAGGGGCTCCCTGCTACTTTATACCTTACTCTTGGTTAGTCTCCTAGCTCAGCTCCTCCGCTCCAGTAGCCTCTAGCCTATCCTTGGAGCTCCTTAGAACTATTTGCATATCTTTACTCTGCTCTGTTTTCCTTTTAATTCTACTGCAGTGTTTAGAGAGGTCATGGTCTTGGTCTTTCCCTATTCTCGTCTTTAATCTAAAGCTATGTCCCATGAAATCTCTGATCTCCTGTTGAAAGTTGCTTCATCTTATGTATACCCTACTCCCTCATCTGCTTTAGTTTTCTTCTTAAACTTACCATCTTCCAGTATATTTAGCCACCTGTAGTTTATATGCATTTCCCTTTCCCAAAATCCCATTTCACTAGGACTGACAGCTTTGTCTACTACTGGTCACTACAGCATCCAACAAAACCTATGAATAAATGCCTGGACATTAGTGCTATGGGGAACAGCAGCGGGTTATTTGTGCTTCAGTGCATCTATGTGCACCTCCATCTATCCTTCATTCCAGTCCTAAGAGGTAAGCTATGCATGCATGCATTGCCAATTCTACTCCGTAGATGTGGAAAGTGAGATGCAAAGATACCCAGGGCTCTGTCCATACCTGAACAACTAGACACAAGGAGGCTTGGATTCCTCTGGTCTCCAGTACTATTTACTTTTGCTATCTGGTATCCTTACTCAGATTTCTAGAGTGCTAGGATGGCTGCAGAAGAAATTGGCAGCTGATTAGAATTATTTACCTGGATGCTGAGTATCAATGCTGGACTCCTTTTGCTCCTAGGCCCCTGTACCTTGCCAACCCACAAATATCTCACAGAGCAACTAGCTTCTTCTGGCCTTTGATATAATTAGCCTGGAGGCCTTTGGCCTGCTGCAGTCGCTGCTAAGGCACTATCCATTACTGCCGTTCATTAAGACAGGACACACAAGATGAAATATTTTAGGTGAATCATCTGGCCTAATTTAGAAAGGCTCTGTAGGGTTTGGGCCTTTGATTTATCAGGCAGAGGTATCTGTTATCAGAGTGAGACACACAAGGACTTATTTATTATCTAGAATCTGTTTTTAATTTCAGAGATTGTTTACCTTAACTGCTGTGTGTCAGACTCCAGGACAGATTTCTGCTTAGCATTTAATTTTAGATACTTGCCATGGCGGACAGTAAAAAATGGGTCTCTAGAATTTGTAGTTTCATTATGAATCTTAGCTCCTGGCAGGCCCTACCAGCAGTTTGTCTTTGAAATCTCCTTGGTACTTGTTAACCCTGCTCTGCTGTGAAAGAGATATAGTTTATTTATTGGATTTTGCCCATTTATGAAAAAGTACAGAAATTATTAATGGTTTAGTATCTATTAATGCATTACTTGGGTGGAATTCAAATTCTAATATTTATGGTAAACCCCTTTATAATGAAACAGTGGAGAATCAGCTCTCCTGCTCCTTGAATTTGGAAGGTTCTGGATGCTGTTGGAATGGCTCCCTGTGAAATATGAGCCCTGCTGGTTTTATATTTACACCCATAAATAAGAAATAAGTACTTCGGGTTGGAGGAGAAATAATTAAGAATATTTGTGTAGATAATAAAGAGGAAATGGTCCAGTTTGGTGAACTGTGTGCTTGGGAAATGCCAGAGGCTGCTGAGACCAGGATGAGAGATGTGATAGAGGTTAGGACTGGGGAACTGTGGGTAAAGTAGCTCTTCTGGAGACTGGTATGTGTGTGTGGGTGTGACTGCTTAGGGCTGAGCTCTGCTAACCTGGCTAAGATTCCAATTCTTTTTTAAGGAAGGGCAGCTATGATGGCAGGTACTTGGAGTGTTGAGGACTTCAGGTACTTCACCTGTGAAATGGAACCAATATTTCCCACGAGTATAAACAATTCTGTATGATCAGAAGAAATACATAGATCCATGTATTTGAGATCTGAACAGAGAACCTGGTTATTACAGGAGTCTCTCTCTCTCTCTCTCTCTCTCTCTCTCTCTCTCTCTCTCTCCCACCCTCTCTTTCTAGATAGAGATAGATAGAGATAGAGTTAGATAGATATATAATGATAGATGCTGAGTAAATTTTATTGAATATAATTATATGATAGTGCAGAAGTGTAGTTAGTGCTGAGCTGGGACTAGAGTGAGATTTCTGGCTTCTGTTCTAAATGTCTCTTATGCTATACCATACAACCTCTGCTACCTCTTGCAATCTCACTGTCCCTGAATAATACTTATGTGTTCATCAGAGACCTATATCTGACTTATGAGAACATGAATTCAAGTAGACAAAGGATGGGCATCTCCATGATGTGTCTGGGGATCTGCTTAGAAAACCTAGTTGAAGCAATGATTATATTTATCATAAAGTCAATGGTGGTGATAAATGATTTGCTGTGTTTATGGTCCAGACTCTGGGCACATGTTTGGTATGTATTTATGTCATTTAATTCCAACAAACTTATCAGTAAATAACATAAATAAAATGGGGTCAAGTGAGGTTAAGAATTTGTGTAAAGTTACAAGCTAGCAAGTGTAAAAACAAAGTCTCAGAGAGCACAAAGCATGTGATTTGGTCACTGGACATGGGTAGTTATATCTTCTATGGACTTATGAGTGGGACCTGCTTACAGGTGTTCATATATCTTCCCCACTGTCATGAATAAAAGTGTGCTTTTAATGTATCAAGGAAACTGAGAAACATGCTAGCCAATGATTAGAACATAGGGAAGAGTAAGTTTTCATCTCATGGAAAAATTTCCTATTTCAGTATTTTCTGCCATGCCTCTACAAGAGCTGGATGGAACTGGGCAGATCAGTGCCCAGTTTCTCATATGTGTGTAATGGAGGCAAGAATCAGCACTATAATGATTTGTAAAAATTGAACTTTTTGTAATCATACTTCAATGTGCTAATATACTGTGGAGTGTAAATATTTTGAGACTTTGGAGAGATGTGATTCCTGGTAGCAGAGAAGGGGACCTTGTCCTGCAACAGCCAACTTTGATTTTGTAGCCCCTAAATTTGTGGATAGCATGAACCAGCAAAGTCATTTTGAGATGTCTGAGTGCTAGCCCATGGTGACATAGAGGACTGGTGGGCAGATCTCTATTTAGCTTCCTGTGAGCTTTAGGGAGAAGACTAATTTCATCTGGACGACTATACCCTGTAAGTACAGCCCCTGGTGTCTGCTCTCTCAGTCATCTGACTTCATATTGGTTTCTAAATATTCATGCAAGTGGGTATTAGCTTAACATTAAAAGTTTAACTGTCAAATAAAGATAAAAATTAATAAGATGATGAAGAAGAAGAAGCATATGACTTTACTTACAACTCATATTTGAGATGTGTGGGAAGCAACCATAGCCCAAGAGATTCTTGTCTAGGAACAGTTTAGCTCCTCCTCTGCATAGTTCAGCCTGCTTTATTGCTGTGGGCTTCATCTCTATATGGGGTCATGAACAAGAGGGATTGTAAGTTCTTCATAGTGCAAAGAACTTAGTTCCGAGGGAAATTTCGTATTTCCCCTGGTGGGCAAGGTGGATTAGGGAATAAACTGAGCCATAATGATACTGAAAGAGGGAGAAGATACTGTGTTGACATTTGCGTAGTTGCATATACACTTCATCCCCTTGGCAGCCAATGCTCTAAGTAATTAGCCCAGAACATCCTTCAACAGCAATCTGAGGTTGTCACTCCCTATCTTGCAGTTAGGGAAACTACTTCTTTAATTTGTTCAAGGTCATATTATTGGCACATGGTGTTGCTGGCCTTGGGATATAGTCTGCTCTTAGAGTCTTGAAGTGCTTCTTGGGGAGGAATGCAACACTTGACCTATGACATTCCAGCTCTTTTTGTTTTCAATGGATTGGTTGATCAAAATAAATTTCAAAGGAAAGAGGGAATATCTATACAGAACAATGGGGTTTTGCATGGGCTTTTCCTGTCTGACCCTCTACAAGGCACCCTATCTTATTAAAACCCTTAACACGGGCTGGCGAGATGGCTCAGCGGGTAAGAGCACAGACTGCTCTTCTGAAGGTCCTGAGTTCAGATTGCAGCATCCACATGGTGGCTCTCAATCACCCGTAATGAAATCTGACACCCTCTTCTGGTGAGTCTGAAGACAGCTATAGTGTACTTATGTATAATAATAAATAAATCTTAAAAAAAAAAAAACCCTTAACACTTGCCTATTTTTACCTCATCAAAAGCAATTCTTCTAACCTTTATTCACCCTTAGTGATTCATCATAGATAGAAACTAAATGCGCTACTTTCCCTACTAATATTTGTGTTTTAATTATAGTCTGCACATTGGGATTTTATTTTTAATTATGAGTGTGTGTTGTGTGTGGGTATGTACACATGAGGGCAGGTTACTGCAGGTTACTACAGAGACTAGAGCATAGGCTGTTGTAAGCCATGAAGTTCAGGTATTAAGAACCAAACTCTGGTCCTCTCTGTAAGAGGAGTATCTTCTCTTAGCTGCTGAACCATCTCTCTAGCCCCTGAAGGTTTGAATCTAGGTGCAACCATGAGGTCCCACTCCCTGTTCTATAGTTATTTGTGTATGAATGCTAACTCAAGAGGCTGACTAGGAATTCCCTTTAAGTAGGTTCTAGTCTATCTGCTCATCCTGATTACCACTTGCTTGCTGGGCCATCATAAATATATGTGAAATACAAACTAAGTTGCAAATAACAAAGGTAGCATCTTAGTCCCATCTTTACTGTGCAGTTGTGAAGTGGCTTAGTCTTCAACATCTTCTGGTAAATATGACCACCATGTTCAAGATGGTAAATAGCTGTGTAATTGGTTGGATTCACTGGTAAATTCAGCCTGTGTTCCACCACCTGACTTCAACAGTGTTCCTTGGGGATGCTCAATACAGAAGGGAGGCTGGGTATTCCATGCTGCCTGGGACAACTACCTTTGTGTCTGAGCAGGAAAAAATAATGGTGCCGATCTCTGGAGAGTCCAGGTGTTTCCTGTCCTATCTCCCTTGTTAAGGATTGTGCTACCTAGGAGGCTACCTCTTGAAGGTCCTGAAGGCATTGTGTCTTTTATGTAACATTTTGTCCCTTTAGAAATTATCATGACGCATGTCAAGAGCTTTCACACTGAAAAGAAATATGTCACATTAGCTTCCAAGTTTCTGATTGTCTAAATAACACAGCAACTCAACATACAGCTGTCTGGCATTCTGACAGTACAATAACCCATAATTCTTTCTGCCACTCAACACTTCAAAGTTAGCATTTTGTAGTTTGCTCTCAAGGCGTATTCATTTAAATTTTCAAGGGGAAGGAGTGAATGTGGCTGCTTCATACCTCCTTTTTGATCTTTGCTTCATTTACTTGGGTGATTGTCCCATTATTTCTCACATTTTCTGGAATGCTGATACTCACATGTCAACTTTTTAAAAGTGATAGAAATGTCTTCAGATTTCTATTCTTCATTCTGTGGATAATTAGGGATAATAATGGAAACCCTCATACAAGCTACCAAGGTCAACTGTCTTGCTTGCATTTTCTTTGTGTTTGTCCTGAATGAAGCAAAAAAGCATTTGGTTAGATGAAGTCATATTTGACTGTCTTAGTTTTGGTTTCATTGCTGTAAAGAGATACCATGACCAAGGCAACACTTATAAAGGAAAACGTTTAATTGGAGCTGACTTACAGTTTCTGAGGTTCAGTCCATTGTCATCATGATGGGAAGCAAGGCAAGATACAGGCAGACATTTTGCTAGAGGATGCCAAGAGTTCTACATCTTAAGCTAAAGACAATTAGCAGGAAACTCTCTTATACAGGCAGCCAGGAGGGAAGAAGCTCTCACTTCTACACTGAGTTGAAGCTTGAGCACTAAGAAGCCTCAAAGCCTGCCTACATATTGACACACTTCCTCCAACAAGGCAATGCCTATTCCAAAAAGGCCACACCTCCTAATAGTGCCACTTCCCATGAGCCAAGCATACTTGAACTGCCAAACTGACTTTCCTCCTTCCTTGGAGAAGGCAAGCAAAATAGTTGAACCTGCAATCCAATGTATGTAAAGTTTCCACTTCTTACCATATCTAATGGTAGGTAAGGTTTCTTGGTCCCACCTGATCCTGCAGTGTGCAGGATGACACTTGAACTAAATCAAAGTTAAAATCTTTGACTTTAGCCATGGATTCCAAACCATACTAGCTTGGGTTGCTACTGGTCAGTCTTGTAGGCAAGTCAACATCCCATTGAAACTATGGATCTGTCTTTGTAAATAACCTTGGCTTAGCTAAGAATGTGCATCTTTGAAACCCTTTCTTCATTTGTTGAAGCGATTACTAGCTCTAGTTATATCTGCTTCTATAGGCTTGTACCTAACTTTAGATTAAGATTAGGAAATGTGTTGCTTCCATATTAGACATGATTATAGGTGTTTTATTCAACTTCCTACTGGTTTGCACCCCAGATCTGAATTTCCATTGGTGGTAAATTGATTTTTTTGCTGTGTTCATTTTCTGAGGCAGAGACAGAAATATTGTACCTTTTGCTATGAACTGGGCTCATTGAATGGCTTTTTTTTTTTCCAGCTACATTCAAGGATGAACTTTTTCATCCTGGAAATCCTTAGGATATCTAAGAACTTAAAATTGCTGAAGTGAAATGAGTTTTCAGTTGGTAACTTACCAACTGATTTGCTGAATATTCTTGCCCTAGGACATGACAAATGTCTGCTTTGTAGCCACCTCAGCCATTGTGGAATCTTGTTCTTAGGCATTTTGTTCTCAGAGCTTCCTGGTTTTTGTTCCATTTGTCTTCTCTTTACTAACTTGTTTCCTAATGTTTTGTATACAGCAGGCATATAACACAGACTGATACACTGGCTAGACATGGCTTCAGGATGATGATACTTGGCCCTATACTCATGACTGATACATTCCATAGACTTTGCTCCAATGTTTGAGGTTCATTTTCCTTATTTGTAAAACTGAGAAAAAAACTAGACTATGGTAGCTATTAAAAACAGCCAGAATTGACTGAGTATCCATCTTGTACAATATAGATATTATATACCTTATAGATATTAGCTCATTAAAATCCACACATTTGGGGGATAACTGTGATCCCATTTCTCAAGCGGTTATCCAGAATGCACATAGCTGGAGGGTGGAAGTACAAAGTTCAGGCTCTAGAATTTGATCTCTTGATGATGCCCTCCCACTTTGTAAGAGCTTGCCTTGTCCCATGGCCTCTTGGCCTTTGGCTAAAGCTACATGTAAAGAACATGCCTTACAGAGAACCCAGGCTATAACACCACATATTATAATTCTGTGAGTCTGACATCTTTAGCTAAGGAGAATGGCTACTCTCTGGGCTCCCAGATGTACAAGTGTTCGGGATCATAGCTATTACCTACATATGGTTTCAGAGCATTCCAGACCCAGAGGATTATAGCTGAAAGGAAAAGAGCTCCTTTCAAACAGCTATTTAATTGTGCTTCTTCAGTATCAGCTTACCAAGGTCATTATACTATTGGTTAATGTACCATTGACCCAAACAGCCATGACCACTTGGGAAAATCGCAACCCAGAAATCTTGGAAAAATCATGTCACACAGTAAGGGTGATTTTATTTTCCCATGTTGAAATGCTTGATTTCTTCCAATTTTAGCAGGAAGTTGGCCCTGCCTCTCTTCTCTCCTATGGGAAGCTCATGGTTTTGGGTTTTGCAAGTGTAGCTTTAGTGTTAGAGTGGTCCCATTTAAGCATATATCTGGGGGACAGGATCTAATATCCTCATGATACCTGGCATACCAAAGTAAACTCTGTCATAATAGAGGAAGAAGGAAAAGGTAAAATAAAGCCACGTTTTAGATGAGTTATGAATTGTTTTTTTCTTCTCTCTATGGAGATTTTATTGTAAGGTGAAATTCTTGCTTCTTAGATTGATTTGAATGGGACACACACACACACACACACACACACACACACACACTCTCCTTTGAACAATATCAGGCTTCCAATGTCTCTAGCTTCTCTGTAAGTTTCCAATCTTGGGATTTCTGTAGCTTGATTCCAGCAAGAACAGGCTCTGCTTCAGTATTCATTTCAATGGCGTTGACAATACTGACAATATAATTGACCTAAAAAGTTCTGGATTTCCTGTTAATGCACTTTAGAAATGTACATCAACTACCAAAAAAAAATCATTTCTATCTACATTTCACTTGATTTCCATTTTCAAGAGAGCAGCTTCGTCATTATTATTCTATTTGAATAGTAGTGATATCTTGAAGGATGGAAGGAGATTTCCATTGTATGCAGGAGTACTTTATTTCGATATTTTCTTTGTCTGACTATACATGATAAACACACATTAGTGACATTTCGTGCATGTTTGGAAGATAAATGGGGATATCTCTTTAAACCATTCCTGACACTTGCTAACCTGTGAGCTTAATGGCATTTTCTCTTTGATTCAATAATTTGTCTGTCAAAAAAAAGCTGGGCTGACATTCCCCTTGTTGTGGGATTGAGATGGAAAGAAATCTCTTGAAGATATATTTTTTTTTAAATTGAAGGGAACATTTTAGGATATGAAATTATTTGGGGATAAGGTAGTGGAGGTGGGGGTGGGATTGAGAGGGTGGCACTAATGAATGCCAGAGCCACTAACATTCTGTGGATAGCAAGTGATAAAAGAAAGTCCCCTACTTCCTTCTCAAAGTCCTCTTAAAATAATTAGGGGACCTGTGAAATCTTGCAAATGAAGATGGTTTTTGTAGGTATTCGGGGAGGCTGGCAGCCTTTTCAAGGAGGTGGCTGCCATAGGGTATGCATCTGTACTGCAAAGGATATCTCTGAGTCTCAACACCTGCCTCAGTTTCCCCCAAGACTCATTCCACATGACAGGCTAAGAGAAAGTCCAGCCCCGGGGTTATCTGGTAGAGACCCTTGAGTTGCAGGTGTCTCCCTGACATTTCTCAAAAAGATAAATCCTAAAAGTCAACTGACATTTAGGGAGAGGATGATAAGCTGGGACTGAATCCTGCTCTCCCAAGTGGGGTCTTTAGGCAACCCACATCTTCTGACCCATAGTGCCCGGTTGAGCCTACTCCTAACTGGAGGAAGCTGAGGAGAGGAGGCCGCGTATTTTGGAGGAGCAGAGGGGAGAGGATGGCTGGGGCTTCCCTAGCCTGCCCTAAAGTGTCTTCAGAAGCAGCATTAGAAGACTCTGACTCCAGATGGCTTAGTGGGTAGGTTTTCGACTTTTGAAAAATGGTTGTGAGCCATGTGTAGAGGAAGAAGAATGTAAGGCTTGTGTGGGCCTCTGAGCCAGGTTAGCTACCCAGGCTCACAACTGGGCTTCAAGAAATTAGTTGATTTGGGAGTGGCGGTACATATCTATGATATCAACACTTGAAAAACGGCGGTAGAAGAATCTGGGTTCAAGCCCAGCCTGAATTTTGTAGAGAGCTCTTGGTTCGCCTGGGCTATGTATAGAATTCAAGGCTAGCATTAGGTTTATATAGAGCAAGACCTTGTATCTCCATCTGTGACTTCTTATTTTCTGTGACTTCTCAGGCCCATTCCTTCTAGTCTCTGCTATTTCCTATTCTACAACTAGAGAAGGGTAAGGGGCTCAGACCCAGAGAGGCTGAGGGGGGGGTGTCTCTTTTATCTCAAAAGTGGGCTAGGATAGCCTTTGCTGTGCCTGGATTGTGGTGTGGGGGTGTAGGAACTGAAACTGTGGCACAGCCACTCCCCATCCTTTGACTTTATCCTGGCATCAGGTACTGGAAGTCTCTTTGTTCTGAAGAGTCCCCAAGAGAACCCAGCCTCCTTAGTTGAAAGCCCCTCCACATCCATTGTATGTTGTTGTGATATGTTTTCATTTAGAAACAATTTTGAACAGAGCATACTCCCCACCTCCTTGTCTGAAAAATCCAAAAGTCCACGCAATAAGGCTAGATCTGCAGAGCTAGAGTAGGGTGGCATAACAGCTTCCTCTGAGTGTATTCAGATCTGAGACAGAGGGGGACACCCAGTCCATTCCTTTCTTCTTCTAATGTTCAAGGTGTATTTTTGTTTTTTGTTTTTCTTTTTTTTTGTTGTTGTTTTTTCATTTTGTTTGTTTTTTGTTTTTTGTTTTGTTTTTTAATTTTGGGACAGGGTTTCTCTGTGTAGCCTTGGCTGTCCTGGAATTCACTCTGTAGACCAGGCTGGCCTCGAACTCAGAAATCTGCCTGCCTCTGCCTCCCAGGTGTTGGGATTAAAGGCGTGCGCCACCACCGCCCGTCAAGGTGTATTTTTCAGGTCCAACTACCTCACCTTGAAGATGAATCCTGGGAGCTGGGTAAGCACAGCTTAGAGCTCTTCCTAAGCTTAAGGCTAACTATACAGGTTTTAGCCCCTTTCTTGTCAAATAAAGTAAAGGACAAAACAGTTTGGGGGGAGAAAAAGAAAACACTGGTTCACCATGCTCCCTCATGTAGACCCACTCAACTCAATTTTTTGAGTGCCTATTGGGTACCAAACACAATTCTAGGCACTGGGACTGCATCTCAAGTCCTGCAGCTTGCTGGTAGCAGTATTGAGTACAAAACAGGATTTTTGACTCTTGACCTGATGGTTTTCTAGCTCATCACACTGTCTTCTTGGAGACCTTGCATTCTACAGGAACCAGAGGACCTCAAACTCCTTCTCATCATATGATTGTCTCTATTCTGGTCTCCTGTGCTAGTGTTTGGTCATGGGCTTGCCCCATCTGGACACCTGTATTAGCTGTTTCACACTGGGTTATGCTAACAGACTGGTGCAATCAACACATACAAGTGGAAGAACAGTCATATGCTTTAAGCATTGCCTTCTGTTATCAGCACACAGGGACATTTTAAATGTTGTGTACCCTGAGCTTGTCAGAGACCTAGTCACACAGCCTATCCAATGGATGAAAGTGAAGCCCCAATATCACACTAACTGTGATTTACAAAGTTTCAGTGTGAAAATTTGGGTAAGATTTAAAAAAAATTTCTAAGGTGGTAAGACTTAACAGTAATTGTGTGTGTGTGTGTATGTGTGTGTGTGTGTGTGTGTGTGTGTGTGTGTGTGTGTGTGTAGAGAGAGACAGAGACATAGAGAGAGAGAGAAAGAGAGAGAGAGAAACTTTGGTATAACAATGATCAATTTGTAGGGTTTCATTTGTATTTGAAATTATATTGGTAAAGAAGTGAGATCATATGTTAAGTAGGTTATCTCTCTCATTTATTTTTAGCACTTGGGACTTTTAAAACTGATGCATATACTAAACTTGAATCCACAGAGTCAAGACTTGGATCCTGATCTATATATACAAAGTTACATATACATTTAGTTATGTGCACAAAACCTAAACAACTGCATTTGACTAATAAATACACATAAGGGTTTTTTGCTTGAAATTTAGTGAAACTTTGGTTGACATACTTTGAAGTTTTAATTTCATATATTGGATCATTTTCTTCTTATAGGCTCCAAATATTTTAATGGCTTTTAAAGAGTTTGAAGTAGAGCCCTTGATGCCATCTATGCCCACAGCTTCTTGAGGTAGGGGCCAACGGTGAGGGTGAGGGGACTCAGAATGAATGACTTTATATTTACCTACCCCAAACCAAATTCTATCCCTGTGGATGCCTTTGAGGACCCCAGGTGGGCTAGGCTGGTTTGCAAGTCTCCCTGAAAACTTCTGGAGCTAGATTTCATTATGGAAATATCCTGGTAGACTCAGGAAGGACTCAGGCTCCAGCTGATACTGTGTGATACTCAGCTCAAGCTGGTGTAGCCCCTCCACATCCATTGTGTTTTGTTGTGATGTATTCTCATTTAGTCACAATCTTCTGAGTGGTTTCAGGAGGCCTCGGGAGACTGGATCTAGCTAATTCAGGTCTCTGTGAAAACTCGCTTCTTGCCTTGCCGACAGCTGCCTTAGGTTCCACCATACGGCCTGACCAAATTCGGTTTTGTTTTAATCTTCTTCACTGAATAACAGCAACCCTATCCTGGTTTAGAACATTTTTAATCCCAATTATTTTCACACATTCCATCTCCAAATGACACAAAGTCTCCATTTCTAAATATTATCACATCAGAATTGGAGAGTGAACACATAAATTTTGGGCACAAACATTTTGTCCCTAATATATAATATAAAGAAGAAAATAAACCTTAGAATCTATAGTTGGGTTTCGAATCCCTGTACCATCACTTTTTAGCCATGTGTCTTGGATATATTGTTTATACGTTGTGGTTCAGTTTCTACTCCTATAAACTAGAGACAAGGAGTGATTTGAAAAGTTTCACTTTCATTTGAAGAAATATTTTTAAAGAAGTGAGATAACCCATTAGGTTACCTCACTTTGATTTATTGTATCACTTCGGAATTTTAAAATGAAATGAATACACCTGCTAGATTTTGAAGAACCTTTATCTGTGTTTGTCTTAGACTTTGACCTAGAAAGCACAAGAAAAGGACATAGAAGCCAGGGGCATGGCAGGAGGTAGTAACCAGGTGTAGTCCTTGGCACAGCAACAAGACTGTCTTATAAAGGAGTTTGCTTTTCAATTTTCAGAATGTTGAGGCTTGTGGCAGAGGAGCTGAAGAGGGTCCGTGATGCAGAGTTGCAGGGACTCTGCGAGGGTGTGGGAGAGTGCTTACCACTGAAGGCTATGCAGTTTGGGCTCATGGGACCTCCGCTGTGCCATTTCCAAAATGGAAAACATAAATTGAAGTTACTAGAGTGGTGAGGCTTGATGTGTATGTGCAAATGGCTCTGGACACATCTAGTATCTCAGCATCTAAAAATTAGACAGCCTTTCAAATAGGGAATGCTACTTTATTCTAGAAGGATGGACAGGGATTGCAGGAGACTGTCATGTCAGAGGCAATGGTCATCTTCCTCATCTTGACTCTTGATTGCAGATTACCTGGCCTAGGCTGGGAGGTAATGCCTGTCACCTCCTTCCGAAAATTCGCCTCTTCCTAGCATTGGTGTGGGCACCTAATAGGCTTAGATTCTAATGGCCAGTGGAAACTGACCGACACCCTCACAGGGAGGGCCTTGAATGAAGATCAGACAACAAAAAATGGTTCCTAAATATCTTACACGGTGTGTTGGGAGGAACAGAGGAAGAGAAAAAGTAAGTAGATGGTGAACTCTGAAACCTGGTGTGATGGTCTAAAAACCAAGCTGTGTTGAAGAGGCAGGGGCTACAGGAGGGCTTTGTAAGGGTACAGGGAGGAAGTGGCTGGTGGGCAAGTTGAAGAAAGGAGTTGGGTGAGAAAACATTATCACAGTGGGTTTACCCTTCTGAGTTCCATGCTTATGATACAGGAAAGAGGACGCCAGCTGATTGTAGAAGGTCTAGAATGTAATTTCTTCCTTGTAAATCCAAATATGCTTGATGGAGTTGGGGAATTTCCATGTCTGCCCTTCATAATCTGTGGGTCCAGTGGGGACCAAAGTGGAGACTAAAGGCAGGATTCTATAGCTCGGGTATATTTGAGGGAGTCTTTAGTGGCTGGAATACCTGTTAGTGATTTGAAAGGAAAAATTAAGACCCATGTTAATAAATTTATGAGTGGCTCAGTGAGAACAGTCAATGGGAAAGTATTTAGATTGTTGCCTGTGCTAGGAACGGATAAGTTCTGAGTCTGTACCTTATTACTGGTTGTATGCCTAGGCTCAATGGTGCTTATTCTAAGATATTTTGGGTTAAATAGGTGAATTAAACACCTGCATTTTCAAGTAATATAAAAACTTTAGGTATCATTAGGCATTGAGATAGAAGTTAAACTATGTAATTGAAGTTAAGTTCGAACATGTGGTTTGAAGCAACAAGTGGCTTCCTATTCTGTTTAATACGTGAGCATACTCTAGTTAGTGAACATTTTGGTACCTAGTCCATGCCAGAGGTCAGCATCTCCTCTTATCCTCCATTCATGCCATGGTGATAGAGGCCAAGGAGAGAGAGAGAGAGAGAGAGAGAGAGAGAGAGAGAGAGAGAGAATTTGTGTGTATATGCATGTGCACGTGTGTGTGTATATGTGAGTGTGTGTGTGTGTGTGTGTGTGTGTGTGTGTGTGTGTGTTTATGTGGTGGAGAGTGTTCTGGGAAACCAAGTGGGTAGAAGCCAAATAGAGTAGCTATTCTCTGAGCCTTCAAAGAGGAGAGACAACAGTAACAAAAAACTCCCCTTTCACAGACATATAAATATTTAATAATCATCTGTCTACAACCAATCTCAAGGAAAAAAAATCTTTAAATAGACTGCTTGAAAGGCCAGAACCTGAATTTTAATTGAGGTACTTTGAATCACTCCCATTAGTCAGTTGCTCTGACTTCTTCTTAGTGAGAGGTGGATTGCTTTTGAAAAGGGAATCAGAATTATTAGCAGGTCTTAACAGCAATCCCCCTCCCAAAAAGAACTGTTCCTACTAAATAATAAACTAGGCAACTAGACTAGACTTCTTTAAATAATGAGGCTGTGTGTGTATGTGTGTGCATGTGCATGTGTGTGTGTGTGTCTGTGCATGTGTATGTATGTATGTGTGTGTGTTTTTGTGTATATATTAACACAAAGCAAAAGGCCAAAGGCCAAGGAATCCTACATATTGGATATGCAATTTGAAAACCTTCATGAGTTTAGCTGCCCGGGAAACCACTTCTTACCAATCACCTATCTTAGAAGTTCCATTATCTTCCTAAAGTTTGCAGAATTGTGTGTGTGTGTGTGTGTGTGTGTGTGTGTGTGTGTGTGTGTGTATTTATATATGTGTGTGTAAGTGTAGTGTGTATGTATTTATATATTTATTTTCCTTTTCTCTGCCCCTGGGCCTCCAGTCTCCCGCAGCTGATGTAACAGCCCTCTTTGATGAGCCCCTTGTATCTTACACTAGCCAATTTCGACAGTCTAAAGTGCTCAAATTGAGCCATTTTGTTCTCTGTAAAATAAACCTCAGGCCATTATGCGTGTTTTTCATTCACCCACCTCCTGTCTCCTTGCCTTGGCTCCTCGCTGCCTCCCCTCCCCTGTTTTCTCCTTTCCTGTTCTCTCTCTCTTTCTCAGAGGTAGCCTAGGATTGGAGACAGACAGCCTTCCTGAGACACTCCCCCCCCCCCCCCCGGCCCCGTGCTCAGACTGGCCATGTCAACTTCATTCTGGCAAAATGTGCTTTGAGATGTGTGTCATGGAGCAGGGCTGCTGGGCCGCTCCACCATAATTGATCTTGCTTATTCATCTGATTCTCCTGGAGCACCTGTGCCCTTTCTGGCTTTTGTTTGGATAAAATTGTTTGAGGATTTAACATGATGCTGAAACTTCTGCCTCGTGTTTCCCTTCCACCTCTTCCCAAATGAGAGGATGAAGTGGTTTTCAGGGAGGAAAGCTTCCCTAGTCCCTCAGTCTCCACCTGGGAGGACATCTCCAAGTAGCACAATTAAGGCTATCTCCAGACTAATTTATTATGGAGATACTTTGCACAGCCCCTGATTTATTGTCACAAGCAAGGGGAGAGTCTGTCTTTGGAGTCTGTACTCCTTGCTTCACATGACTTAAGCCGATGCTTATGATGGATCTGAATCCAGTAATTTATTCGATTTTGGGTCATTAACCCTTGTTCTGCTTATGGCAGCAAATGACTTCATCTTCAGACATGATGAGTGTTCTAAACTATGGAGGTACTTGGCTCTCACTAGCTCTCATCTGAAAATCAATTTTAAGCAAGTGGCGGGTGTTAGAGATCCTCTCTGCTTATGGGTTTGGGCAGCATTGCCTCCGGGATGTGAAGATGCAGGGATGGCAGAGGAGAGATGGAGGGGGTGAAGAACACCCTGGGAAAGAGCTCTTATTGCCATAGAGTGTTTGTGCTGGGGTGGCTAATGTCCTGAGAAGGCTGTACAATAGACTCTGTCAAAATGCTTCTTAGAAGTGGGGAATGGATTGCAGTTTGGAAGTGGGGTTAGGGAGGGAGTCCCCCTCAGTCTAGCAATCCCTTCTGTAGACTGAATAGACTAGCTGGAAAACGTTGCTCTCATTTCCATTGACTGAAGCCTGGAGGGACTTTACTGGTTAAGCTTTTAAACCACAGCAGTTTAAATATTTTTTTCATCTACTTTTTGCCTGGTATACCAGTTCTCCAGTTGACCTTGAAGCATACAAACTCATTTTTGAGGAAGATAAATAAAAAGAAAACAGAAACACCTTTGTTTTCAAAGTCAGGCTGGCTTCTGTCTCTTATATGGTGCTACACAAATAGGTAGCATTGCCTAGTATAAAGGACCACAGCACATAGAGGAATGTTATGTCTAGATGGCTTATGTCATACATGGGCAAGTGAGCAGATACTACTGTGGTCCCCACCACCATGTCTCTGGACCATAGTGGACAAACAGAGCAACAAGACTTAGAGCCAGGGAATTCCTCTTTTTTCCCCTTTGAGAATGAGACCAGGATTTACTGGCATTTGAGAATTTTGAAAATAGGCCCATCTTTAAGTATGACTTATGCCATTCTTATATGAGACTTCTCCCAATGCAGAATGTTTACATTTAAATATTTAGGAGAGAGAACATGGATTCTTAGAAACTTTTAAATAGAACAGATTTAGTAATTATCTTGGAATCCTCTTAGGTTTTCCTGATGAACTTCTGTCTCAGGCTTGAACCAACGTCACCCAGGGTACCTGGCATCAAAGTGGCCCTAAAACCACTACTACTGAATAGTATTACACCTGGACATGGGGACAAGGTATGGCTGTCCCAAGTCCATGCAAAGAAGGGCTGCACTGTCTGTAGAGTTTGTGTGAGTGCAAGTGAATGTGGATGCTTTATGTGTATGACTGTGCAATGCTTGTGGAGGTAAGAGGTCAAGCCTGGATGCCATTGTACAGGAGCCATCCGTCCATCTTGTTTTTTTGAGACTGGTATCTGGAACACACACAGTAGACTAGGCTAGCTGGTCTGTGTGCTCTAGGGATCCACCTGTCTTGCCTCCCCGGTGGCACTACATTTATCACCAGGCCTGGCTTTTTGAGTCTCTGATTGCATCAGTATTAATATCCCTGTTCCTTCCAAGGTAGGTATTTACCAGCTCCCATTCTGCTTTTTTAGTATACTGTTGCTCCTGACTCTTAGTCCTGTGGTTTCTCAGCAAATCAAGAGGTATCTCTTACCCAGAAAACAACAATAAACACAAACCACATCTTTCATTAGACATACCCTCTTCTTCCTTTAAAGTTAAGTAAGGAAATGGCCTTTGGATGAGACCCTTCAGTGGGGATTAGTGAAGAAAAATAAGGTGATACCTTAGGGTGCAAGTACAGGAGAACCCAAAGGAGGAAGGGGTAGATTTAATGGGGCTTGTCTCACCTGTGTCCCTCTGATATGTGAAGGTTGGCTGTTGGGTGACAATCTCTTAGCCCTCTGGATTTTGGAGACTATAGGCTATCTTCTAGACCTCTTTCTCTTGCATGTCATTAGCATCTCAAGGACCCTCTAGATGGTCTGAGGGCAGGACTGTTCTTATCTGTCTCTCTGTGGTCACCCTAACTGGATTTCCTTCTCTCCAGCCACTCCCTGAATTGGGGTCAGGGGGTGGACATGCCAGTCTGGCATCAGGTTCATGCCTGTTGTCATTGGTTCTGAGAGACAAGTGTCTCATGGTGAGCATAATGACCCTTCATCCCCCCACTTCACCCTCCCACCCCCATCTAAACTCAGCCTTGGTATGAATCTAATGCAAACTAAATGCAATTCTCAAAGAGATACTGTCAATGTTATTTTCTATAATTTTAAAAAAGTAATTTCCAATCACCCCATTCTTCCCATTGCAATTATGTCTTAATAGTTTCATCTACACAATGGAGTACTACTCAGCTATTAAAAACAATGAATTTATGGAATTCTTAGGGAAATGGATGGATCTGGAGAGTATCATCCTGAGTGAGGTAACACAATCACAAAAGAACACACATGGTATGCACTCTCTGATAAGTGGTTATTAGCCCAGAAGTTCAGAATACAGGAAGAACAACATACAAACCACAAGAAACTTAAGAAGAAGGAAGACCAAAAGGTGGACATTTCATTCCTTCTTAAAAGGGGGAATCAAATACCCACGGAAGGAGTTGCAGAGATTAACTATGAAGCAGAGACTGAAGGAAGGACAAGCCAGCCTAAATATAGCTATCTCCTGAGAGGCTCTGACAGTACCTGACTAATACAGATGTAGAGGCTCACAGCCATCCATTGAACTGAGTACACGGTCCCCAATGAAAGAGTTAGAGAAAGGTTCTATGGAGCTGGAGGGTTTGCAGCCCCTTAAGACGAACAACAATATGAACTAACTAGTACCCTCAGAGCTCCCAGGGACCCAACCACCAACCAAGGACTATACATGGTGGGACTGATTGTTTTGGCAGCATGTGTATAGTAGAGGATTGCAAAGCTGATCATCAATAGGAAGAGAGGTCCTTGGCCCTGTGAAGGTTCTGTGCCCCAGTGTAGGGGAATGCCAGGGCCAATAAGTGGGAGGGGGTGGGGTGGCAGGCATGGGGATGGGGGAGGCAACAGAAGTTTGTTCTTGTTGTTTTTGTTTGTTTGTTCGTTTGTTTGTTTGTGTTTTGGAGGGGAAACTGGGAAAGGAAAAATTGACATGTAAATAAAGAAAATACCTAAAAAAAAAAAAAAAAATAGTTAATCAGACCTACCCAGAAGCCGACTCCTCTCCTCGAAAGGTGGAAAGCCTTTCTTACACAGCAGGCCTGGAAAAAAGTCCATGAGATAGAAAGACTGGATAGATCAAGACTCATTTACTATGAGTTCTCAAGGAAAGCTGGTGAGGTTATTATTGTTATTTTATGAAGTAAGAAAAATTAAAATGATGTCTAGTCATCTTTGTATTGGGAAAGCACCTTAAGCCATGCCAAGATTTCTGGAGTGTTCTTAATTCAGTCTATATCTGATTTTCCAGAAGAGGCAGCACCCATTCCTTAGCTTTCCACATAGCTTCTTTTCTCTCTCCAGGCTCATCTCTTGCCTCCTCATTCTCTTGTGAAGAAGAAAAAGAAAGGAACCCTCATTTCTACCTCTACCTATCCCAGAATCCCATCTGAGTATTTGTCAATAGGTACTGTGCTGTGAAGCAGGAAGAAGACGAGCCTGCATTTCAGCCCCTCTGCAGAGAACTGTGTATGAGCAACCCCAGCTGGCCTGGGGGTAAATTATCCTCTACCTAGGAATTCTGGGACTTGACATTCAAAATTTCTCTTCATTGAAAACAGACTAGCCCTGAAAACCTGGTTAAGGAGATAAAATCTGTAAGCACAAGAGGATAAATGTAGTTTGGCTTGTTTGTACTGGTCTAATTTAATACGATCTCCCTTGGAGTTTCCAGCATCTAGATTTTCTAGACCATTAAATCCATTACTTTTCAGTGTTGGCGCTTTATTTATTTATTTATTTTTACATATGAAGATCTGTTTATAGCATGGATATATGTTTTTAGTGGCACCCTCCACTAATCATGGGAGCCTCATCAAAGCCCATTTGGCTGTGAAGTGACTAATACCTGGGCCTATTCATTTAACATGTAAGGCCTCAGCAGTAGAGTCAGAAAAAGGGGTTGCTTGCTGTAGCCACCACTGTCATAGGACTCCTAGTGTTATAAAGGGATATTTTCCAAACTTCTAGAAATGGCTGAATACCTGGAAGAGGGGTGTGGAAATGGATTCATCTACTAACCTCCCTATCCAGGATGTGTCTAAATGGTATAAAGAGATGTGGGCTCATGGCCAGGAGCTTCAGTGTGACCTTGAGCAGCTGAGTTCCTTCTCCCATCTTTAGATTGCCCCTGTGACCAGTCGAGCAAACACTTGGAGGATGGTTTAGAGCCGTGTTCAAGTTATCAGGTGTTCATCCAAGCAGCATGAACCTTATCTTAGTCCTTTGAATCTTAGATTTTATGTCTTCCAGGAATCACCTTTGAGAGTTTTGTTGAGCAGCCAGGAAGCACAGGCATGTGGGTAAACATCTAGCTTCTTAGCAGACCTGCAAAGGTGTGTATCTACCTTATCACTTGTTTCCCTATGAATGGAGGAGGAGAAGGATAGAGACCTGAGTGGTGGAGAAAGTCATGCTAAATAGGAGTTTTCCACTTGTTTCTTAAAGGCCAGGCTGGAAGAAGGGTGGAAGGAGATGGGCCCCAGACATACAGGCTTTCTGTGAGAGGAGTAATGCTCTCAGATTAGGGCCGAGTCCAAGTCTAGCTCTAGTTTACAGACATTGAGAAGAAATGAATCCTGGGACACTTAAGCAAAGACCCACTGTCAACACTGTCATACTTAGTCTTTACCAGGTACCCTTCATCCTAACTGGAATAGTGTCTGGGCAGCTAGAAGACTCTGGCCTGCCTCCAACCATGATGCTCTTTGTTAATAGCTGTGCTTGCAGGACTTGGCACGTCTCAGAAACTCATGGTAAAGTTATACTCTTTCCAGGATAGAGCTCATGACCTACAGGTAAAACAGGAACTTCTGTGCCTTACTCGATGTCGATGAGCCCATAGGAGATTATAATAACTATTCATGTGATTGTGAATTTGCATCTGTGAGTCATTGTGTGTATGTGAGTGCACATGTGTACTTCTGTGTGTGTCTCTGTGTGAGTGTATGTGTCTAATGTGTTTGTGTCTGGGTATGTCTGTGTGTGAATGTATGTTTGTGTGTGTGTGGGGGTGTCTCTGTGTATATCTATGTGTGTAAGTGTGTGTCTGAGTATGTGAGTGTGCCTGTGTGTCTCTGTGTGTATCTGTGTGTCTGTGTGTGTGACAGTGTGTGACTCTGTTTGAAAGTATGTATATTTGTGTGTATGAGTGTGTGTGTCTGTGTGTGTAGGATGCATGATATTTATATGTCTGTAAATGTTTGGTAATGTAATTTCTTCTTCTTCTTACTTCTGACATTTTCAATATCCCCCCTGTGCTATAACCTCAAACAGATGGTGAGTATGGGAAGGAAACAAGAAAGTGTTTGGGTAGAGAAGCTGTGTGTACAGATCAGTGGATACATTAGTTCTCTTTGTTGGTGGTGTGACAGGACACTGATGCTAAGAGGAGGAAAGGGTTATTTTAGTTCATGACTCTGGGGCGGCCTTCTGTTGTGGCAGAAAAGACCTGGGGTAAGAAGGCTTCCCATCCTTGGTGGCAGGAACATTGGGTGCTTGGTCATGTGAGGATATCAATTAAACGACAAGGTTGTAGTACCCCAAGTGGTAGGAGGCTATAGCCCCCAAGTCCCATCCCATTAGCTGCCTGTAGCATCTAGTTAGGCCCTGTTATCTTTGAGCAACACAGTCAATTGGGGATCAAGTGTTTGACTGCAAGAGCCTGTGGAGGACATTTCACATGCAAACCTTAACAGCATATACTGGTGTCTCTCTTTGGCAGAAGATGCTGCCTGGTGTCTTTTTCTGCATAATTGGACTGTCTTTTCATATAAGCCTACAAGTTGGGGAGCTTATTTCTGAACCTAAGTCACCTGCACTCTCACCAGGTCAGGTGAGATAGTAATAAAACCCTGTTGTCTGGCTTTATATTCTGAATAATGGAATCACTAATCTACTTGATCTGGCCAAGTCAGATAAAGAAGAGAGGGAGGGATGCCTGTGTTTTGGAGATGGAAGGCACTTGTAAAAGCAATTTCTTTTGGGAAAGGGGGGAGGAGGAGAAAAGAAAGACAGCCAGTTGGGAAACAAGGAGCAAAGACTGTTGGAAACCTTTTAATTACTACTAATTACCTCAGTAGAAAATGTTGGAGGCTCGAAAGGATTTGTGTCAGCAAGTGAAAGATCAAAGATTGCTAGGCTCACATTTTAATCTGTTGGCTATAAAAGGGGACGAGGGGGGTAGCAATGGGACCCAGGAGAATGGCAGCCCAGGTGGCCTTGCCCTTAATCCCATCTTGACTGCTGAAGCCTGGGGCCTAGTCCCAATTACATAATAAGATGATTTAACTTGATTTAATTTTTTCTGTCTTCAACTCTGAGCTTCCTGTAGAGGAGAGAGGAAGGGTAGAGTCTCTCCTTCACTGAGGATACAATGAGCTGGGGCTGGAAACTGCTCAAAACTTTATTTTATTTATTGTCTCACTCTCCTTTCCATCCAGAAAAATGATGCATTGATCTCAATTTTCAAACTAACAACAACTTCAGCAATGCAACACACCCCGAACTCAGGCAAGAACTCTATAAGGATGAAGGAATCTATGCATGCCCAAAGCAAGGGGCAGTTGAATTGTTAGTTGAGACTTAGCTCGGCTAACAGGTAAACTGTGTTTGTGGAAAATTCTACCTGTTGGAATCATGGTGATGTTCCTTAGGGCAGGGGAGGTGGGGAGGGGGCAGAGCAGTGGAAAGGGAACATTCCACCCATCACAGAAGGCCTCTATTTATCTCACAGGCCTTCTTCACTCTTTCCTTCCTGAAGAATGGGTCAGACTAGGGTAGAGTCACTTCATCGGATGCTGGTCCCCCCTCCATCTGCTCTCTTCACGTACCTGTTCTTCTGCACCCTGAACTGAAAGTTTCTGGCTGAATGTAGCAGCCATTCTTTCTGACCACTGAGACCTTGTCAGGCAGGGGGAAGTTGCTACCATCTTTGCTACTGTCACAGAAGTTACTAATAGAAATCATTTGGCCCACAAGTCCTACTGTACTTACCATCTCATCTTTTACATAAAAAAGTCTGCTGACCCATGATCTAGAAGGGCTGAGGATCAGCCGGCTGCCCACCATTGACTTTGGTCTTTTCTTCTCTCTGGTGCTGCATATGACCCCTTCCAAAAAAAATGACTCACCCTCAGTTCCTCATTTCAAGATCTGCTTCTGGGAGCTCCATCCTAGAATTGCACATGCATGTGTACACCAAAAGGACAGCGTCCCTGCAGAATGCAGCTTTGTGTCTACCCATTCGGGCAAGCAAAGTTTGCAGTGCTGGAAACTCACTGAAGTAAGTTGTTGCCTTAGTTTCCAAACTGCAGCTACTACTTTAGCTGGCTGCTACTGTGACTGAAGGAGCCAGTCCCAAGCCATGGAGCCTCTTTGTAATGCTCTTTGTAATGGAGCATCCCCGTAACGCTTTTCCCTCAGTCTCAGCTTTCAGGAGGGGCTACAGGAAGAATCTAGAAGGAACCCTGCTAGAGAAAATGTAAAATGCCTGGTTGTGGATAATAAAGTGTGCTGTTTCTGCAGAAGCCTTGGTTCTTGGTAGTTGTGGGAGATAGAGTTCAAGTAGCCTCAGTCTGTTACAGAAGATTAGACTACTGGTCACAAAGTTGACATATCTACTCCTAAAAGCTACCTAGGAAGGATTGGGTTCCAGATATCCTGATGTTTCACCTGTGCTTCATTAGAGACACACATATAAATTGTCTGCAATCATCAATACGAAGTCAAACCCTGCTCGCATGTGAGGTAACCTTATCTTGGAATTGACACCCATCACTTTTGCATTATTCTTCAGTAAACAGTTCTTAAGGTGCATCCCACATTTAGGCATCCAGAGATATTATACAAAGGACATGAATACTAAGAGAAAAGGGTCTTTGAAGTCAGCGAAGAAGCTATCTACCATAGCACTGACTCTCTGCTATAATACCCCATTATTCTGGCATTGCACAAGAGCCAGATATTTAAGCAAAAATTTCCAGTTGTCTTTAATTATGAATTATACTAATTACTTTAGCATGAAGTCTTTCTAAAATTTCTACCACCATCAAGTCCTATATGCTTAAAGCAGCGGTATGAGTACCCTTCAATCATTACGAAGTCTAAGCTCAGAGTCTGCTTCTCTGAAAGCGTCCTGCCTAGACTTTCAGCTCAGAGTGATCCCTCCCTGTGAGTTCTTGTTCCATTTATTTTCTATAGTGTTTATGTGACATATAAGCATATATTGCTTTGTGACGGTTCTATTGTTACCTTGAATTACTCCTTGAATCTCATATTGTTTAATTTCCGCACAACAACATCTTGTCTCTCCATGGGAATTATAAACAATTGGAACGCAGTGGTTATTTAATCCTTCATATATAAACAAGCTCAGTGGAGGCTTCTTCTAAATATATGTTGACTTGCTCCTTTAAGTGTGATCACTGCAGACTCATGGCCATGATGATTTGATGCATCCTTATGGGAGGAGCACTAAGTGTTATTTTGTTGGGAGTCCCTAACCTAGTGGTTCTCAACCTTCCTAATGCTGTGACCGTTACAGTTTCTCATGTGGTGGTGACCCTCAACTATAGAACTATTTAGTTGCTACTTCCATAACTATAATTTTGCTATTGTTACGAATCATAGTGTAAATATCTGTCATTTCCAATGGTCTTAGGTGAAAGGATCTTTTGACCCCATGGGTTAAGATCTGCCACAAAGCCTCAGGTCCTCTGTTTCTATCTCTGGGTTATAAAGGCTGAAAAAAAAAAAAAAAAACCAATTCTTTCAAGTGTAATAAACCAAAAGAACAACCCCCAACTCATATGTACTTGAACCTTTCTTTTTCAGGTCCCTTTTCTTTTATAATTTTTTCTCCCTCTTTGTTCTGGATGCCTTGTATGAACTTAGTAAGCCAGGTAGAAGCTGTCTGTGCTGTCCAAGTCTAAAAAGAGAAGTACCTCATGTTATGATGACTCCAACCACAAAATAATTTTGTGGCTACTTCATAACTGTAATTTTGCTTCTGTTATGAATCACAAATATCTGGTATGCAGAATATCTGATTTTAGTCCCTGTGAAAGGGTCCTTTGACCACCAAGAAGTTGCTACCCACAGGTTTAGAGCTACTGTTCCAAACTATACTGCTTTTCTGTTGCTTTGTTTGTTCTTTAGCTTTGGTTTATTTACTTTGGTAGGTGAGTTTAGCTTTGTACACTGGTAACATTGCCAGTGTACCAGTCAGAATTTACCTAGCTTTTCCCAATATCCTCCAAGGATTACTGAGAGTCAGAATTTGCTAGATGAGTCTTCTGGTCCCCTTCTATAATATCTAGTTGTGTAACTTTGTCTTCAGGGCTGAGAGGGAAACAAGAAAGAAACCCTTATTGAATATTAGTTCCATGCTGGGAGTTATTTACTACATTCACAGCTGTGTTTCAGAGAATGAATGTGGATATGTGTGTGAACTTTAACATATTTCTATATATGCATGTGTGCAGCTGTGTGTTTTGTGTTGTATATACATACATATATGTGTGTGCCAGAATGCATGCTGGTGCATGGACATGTATAAGCCAGAGGTTAATGCTAAATGTCTTCATTGGTTGCTCTCTACATTATTTTATTTACTATTATTGCATGGAGGACACATACAAGGGTGTGTGTGTGTGTGTGTGTGTGTGTGTGTGTGTGTATACAATATTCAGGAATTGAGTTCCATTATTTGCAGGGTATAGAACTCAGGCCTACATGCTTATATACTGTAGACACCTAGCCTGTTCCATCTTGCCAGTCCTTCACCTTATTTTTTTGAGAAAGGGTCTCTCTTCCAAACTAGAGTTTTCTAGCTGGCTAGATTGGCTGGCTGGCCAACAAACCCCCAAGGCATCCTACTGTCTCCTTCTTTCGGAGTTTTAAGTTAAAGGCATGTGTCACTACATCTGGCTTTTCGTGTGTGCTGGGGATGATATATATATATATATATATATATATATATATATATATATATAAAACTTTACACATTGAGCTATCTCCCCAGGTCACAAGAGTGAACTTTAAGACAGTGTGCTATTTTTGAGTATTTTGGGTAATAGTTAGATAAGCAGTGTGCTGCACTTTTAGATTCTCCATAATAGTTGTCTTAAGCTAGGCACAGAAAGTCAAGTCTAAGGAGAAGACTAATAAATGCAGCCTTGGAATATTGGACTTGCCCAAGCTACAGTGGCTCATGAGTCTTAGTTCTGAATGCCTGGATCTCATATGCAGTTCCCTTAAGTGCTCCTTGCAGGAATAATGGACAGTTAGGAAGTGAACAGGGGCTTTCACTGACATAATAGGTTGTAATGTCTCTTTTGGCTGGAAGTTGTTCCAGTTCACACAACAAATTACGTAATAATCTTGACACTGTCTGTGACAATATAAAAGTACTGGAGATATCAGAAGGTACAGTGTGACCTTTCTGGTCCATGCAGTCCTCGCCACTCTTTATTGTCCTTTTGGTTAAGATGGACATTTCTTTTACATTTTAACACCACCAAGTCCTCCTGAAAATTGCTTCTTGAAGTTCTTCATGGGTACCAGCAGGTATCATGGGTTACTGTAAGTACATACTTGAATTGAGTTCTGGTTGTTCTCATTAAAAGATAATGACTTAGTTGATATAGGCATATTTTTGGTATTTCCTATGTTATATAAGAATCCGCTGTGATTTGATACTGAAAGAATTCGCTCTGAATCCAAAAATGGCATTCTCTTAATGTTATAGAACAACATGTCATTGAACATGACATGACTTTAGTTTCTCAAAGCCACCTGCAAAATATAAAAAGTGAGAATATTTTTTTTGCTTGTATGTGATGCATGTTTGCATGTGTGTGTGTGTGTATAAGCCAGAGGCTGACATGTCTTTTCTTCCTCAATCACTCTCTGTTTTATTTACTGAGGCTGAATCTCTTGCTGACCTCAGAACTCACCAACTTGGATAATCTAGTTAACCTGCTTGCCCTAAGGATTTTGTGTCTGTCTGGAGAAGTGAGATTTCAGGTGGGCTGCCATATTCATACAGAATTTATATGGATTCTTGGTTCAAACTCCAGTCTTTACATTAGAATGCTAAGTGCTTTATGTACTGAGTCAGCTCTCTAGCCCTCAAAGTGAGAATATTTGAGATATTTTAATGTAGAAAAATCTTAAAAGTAACCCAGATTGGATTGACAGCTGGTGTTTTTCTCTTCCAGTCCACAAAACCATAGCCTATCTGTAATGGACATATTCTGGCTCAATGACCATAGTATGTCATTAGACCCATCGAGTGGTCTTTGAATTGGGGACTTCCTTGAGTTGAGTTCCACACTTTGATAGATATACAAAGAACATGGAAATTAAAGTGAATACCTAATTATATTCACAAAAAGCCATGTTACACAGTAGAGTGTGCACTTTGGACCCCTGCATTGGAGTTTTAAGTAATGATCTAGTTACCACTCTTTGCTCTGGAGCAATTGAAGCCCTTTGAAGGAACGATCTATTTGTACTATATATCTGTGGACTCAACCCAGAGCTCTTTCGGGGATTAGTTGCTGGGGTTATAGTGGATCTTATCACAGTGCTAAAAAAGCAACTAATACAGGAGTGGAGGACCAGAATTCACCTCTCTCTTCTTCTGGACTGGGAATACAATGTGACCCCTCTGACCTCCAGAATCTGTCCACCATTATAGACTGACACCCTCAAACTGTGAGCCAAAGTGCCTTACCTGCCTTTAGTTGTTTTTGTCAAGCATTCTGTCATCATAGGAAGAAATGTAAGTAATACAGGGTTCAAGCTAGAGTTAAGTGGGTAGAGGGGCCCGTCTAACCTCTGAGAACTGTCCATGTGTACAGTTGTAGTGTGTGTGTGTGTACATGCATGATAGGACAGGGGAAAGGCCTGCAAAAAACATTTTGAAGTGAGCCAAGCATGGAACGCATGTGGGCCTGGAACAGTGAGAGGGACTCTCCTGGTTTTGTAGTTTTTACTTTGGTTCTTTGTGGTAGAAATGGAGGAGCTGCCTGATGTCCCTCCTTCTCATGTTTATGCAGGGACCTCTCTCTAAAGAGAAAAATACTTGCAAGTCCCATCTACCTCTTCTCCAGACACTAGACAAGAAGTCTGAGTTCATGGCCTGATACTTGTTCAGAGTACCCAGGATGTGAAAATCAAAGATGGGCCCTCACTGGGGTCTCCTCCAGGTTCTAATGGCTTCTTGACAGGGACAACATCCAAGATGGTGCTGAAGACCCCAGTCAGAACCATTTTGTGTGTGTTTAGAAAACCTAGAAAGACTAGAGTGGAATACGGACATGATTGCACTAAGTATACCTATTTAATAATCCTGGGCCCAGGGAAGATGGTCCTTCCTTTCTCTCTGGCTTTTTAAGAAAGCCTCCTGCTCACTGCCACTCTTCCCTCAGTTACTGTGATTCTTGTAAGTGGTGATTCCCAGGCTGGTGTCATTAGTGAGTCCGTTCTGGATGGAGGTTTGGCATAGAATCTGCATCTCTGACACATAGATTGTTCCCTTTCTCCTACTTAATCAACCATCACTAGATATATAAGCCACTGTCTTGGTCATCATAAGACTTAATTTTCTTTCTTTCTTTCTTTCTTTCTTTCTTTCTTTCTTTCTTTCTTTCTTCCTTCCTTCCTTCCTTCCTTTTTTTTTTTTTTGGTTTTTTCGAGACAGAGTTTCTCTGTGTAGTCCTGGCTGTCCTGGAACTCACTCTGTAGACCAGGCTGGCCTTGAACTCAGAAATCTGCCTACCTCTGCCTCCCAAGTTCTAGGATTAAAGGCATGTACCACGACCACCCAGCAAGACTTAATTTTCAAGTAGAGAAGTAAGCATCAAATGCCTACGGCAAGAGGAAAATAGAGCAAGCCCTTGGGCGGTGGCAGTGAGAGCATCCAAATAGAAGTCATAGCTGGAGAGTTTAACCTGGAGACACTCAGACTGGTTTGGGTGAAGCTAAGTCTTCTTCAGGGAATAAATTTAAGCTTCACTTTGAACTGTGGGTGGGATGTGCATTCTCATTGAGCAAGTGGAGGCATTTTAAGTGAAGGTAAAATGACCAGACAGGTCACTCAACCTTCCTGCAGGTCTTGACAGGTCCTTAGACTGCTAGGGATAAAATCTGGAGGTCTGACTTGAAAGATGGGTCAAGACTGATCAAAAAGTTAGCTTTGTCAAAGCTTCAGGCCCATTCTTACCTGCAGACAACCCGTGGTGATCTGAAGTCATTAATCCACCTGAAGGCCTGTCCTGACCTGACTTCCCTTGCTTTGAAGTGTGCTGTCCTCAGCGGCATGAGGAAATAATTTGCTGCCTGCTTCAATGAACCATCAGGAGAGCCAGCAGACCTAATGACATGTGAGAATATTAACCTCCTACCACAAAGAGCTGTGAATCTTGAGCAGCAGTCTATAATTCACCCTGAACTCCTGAGCCGGGCTTTCTTATTCTCTCAGTTAAATCCAGAGAGAGCAGGAGAGGCTTGCTCATAAAACTTTATATTCTCCAACAGTACAAACCTTGCTGAGCTGTTTAGTAATGAGTGACTTTTCTACTACAATAGAAAAGAAAAGTTATCCTTGCAAAAGCAGGAAGTGGAGGGAAGAAGTGTTTTTGGTGTTGATTTACATAGATGCCTTGTTCTTACAGTGGAGAAAAGCATGGTATCATGGAAGGTGGCTACCTTCATATTTGAGTAACTAAACTTCTTTATAATTCTGTACTTTATCTTCAACATCAGAGAAGAACAGATGTTAGGACATACATCTGAAGGTATCTGGATGCTAGCAGGGGCTCCAAAGACCTTTTAGAAGTCATTTGAAGGTAGAAGCAGACCTCTTGTTTTTGAGTTGTGATGATTGTATGCTCATACCAGAGTTTCATGGGATTATGAGACCCCAGGAGATAAAGTACTATCTTACCCACCTGTGGTGGTTTGAAAAGGGATGGCCATCATAGACTCGTGTGTTTGGATGCTTGGCCATAGGGAGTGGCACTATTAGGAGGTATGGTCTTGTTGGAGTAGGTGTGCCCTCATTAGAGGAAATACATTAGTCATTGTGGGGGCAGGTGTTAAAATCTCTTATGCTCAAGCTAGACCCAATGTGATACACAGTTTCCTTCTGATGCTTGTGGATCCAGATGTAGAACTCTTAACTCCTTCACCAGCATGATGTCTGCCTGAACACTGCCATATTTCCTGCCATGACAATCATGGACTAAAACTTTGGAACTATAAGCCAGCCCCAGTTAAATGTTTTCTTTTATAAGAGTTGCCTTGGTCATGGTGTCTCCTCCCAGCAATAAAGCCTTAACTAAGGCACCATCTTTGTACTTAGAAGGGCCTGATACACAGAGGACTTTAAATGGCAATTGTTAAAAGATGCCACAGTCACATACTGTAGCTCAAGATCTTACTCATGGAGGAAGCTAAGGTCTATAGGGCAATTTACAAACTGCCTCAGCTAGAGTTTGTCCTTAGGTTAAACTAAAGTTCTTCTCTCTTGTCTTTCTGTTCATCGGGTTGTTGCTCTTAACATTGCCATGGTTTTACTTCACTGTGTGATAAAGGTAGAAAATGTCTTGTCATCTATTAAGTAAAGCCCAGCATACATCTTCCAGGGGACCAAACTCAGGGGATAAACAAGAAAATAGATAGTGAGGTGCTATAGTGTCCAGTGTGTGAGAACATGTGGGCCTAGTTGCCTAGCAGAGAAAATCTGGCATGAGGGAAGCCTGAGACCACAAGAACCTTTCATAGTTTGATAGAGACGCCAACTCAGGAGACTACCATTCTGCAGCCTCCATGAGCTGGGAGAAAACTCTTTTTATTCACTTTGGACCTGGAGAGGGGATGTTCAGTAAACAGGAAAAGTAAGAGACTCATAAAAGATCCATTTGTTGTTTATTAGGATGCCTTCCTATGTAGCCAGGCTGTTTCATCTCAAGATCCTAAATGTCTCTACTGAATGCATGGCACATACAGGCATTTTAATGAGTTATAGACATAATGAAATCCAACTTTGTCCTTCTTCTTATTTGACCGACTTAACAAATGGGAAACCAGCAGTTAATATCTGTTCCATGCCCAGGTCACCCTCTGCCTTTCGGATCAGTCCATATCGCCATCCACTTCCTTCTTTCAGCTTCTCTTCCTGAAGAATTAATTTTATTAAAACCAGTCAAATTAAAGCTGCCTCTGTGCAGAGCATCTGAAGGTCCATTCATTATGCTTTCTTATCTTGGCAGCAATCAGCATAAAAAGTCAGCGTGGCCATTATGCATACACAATGCCCATCAGCTCTCCACCAGTGATCAATTCATCAAACGTTTGTCTTTTGTCTTCTGAGAAGTGTGTCCCTTTACCTGTCATGCCCTAGTTTGGGTTGCTAGGAAAGATGAGACAAAGAGGGAGTGGAATGAGCTTTATATCTCCCAACTTCCCACTTTCCCCAGATCATTTTATTAGGTAGATTTCATACTTGAAGGCTTGGTGCACACTCTGACCCCAGACACCTACATTTGAGTCTGCATAGTAGTTGAGCTTGGTACTTAATAGTGTAAAGATTGAACCAACAGTGAAACTTAGCATTGCAATGTTTCTTCCTGTTATTCACCTTGGAATGTAGCATGCTGTCTATTGAAGGGATCTCCAAAGTAATGTTGCTATCCCTATTGACAGATGTGAAAAGTGAGGCTTGGAGTCAGAAGGGTACAGGGTGTAACAGGATTTGATTGAAGCACCTTGGTAAGGTGATGACCAAGGCAGGATACAAATCAGGTTACAGACAGGTAGTTCTTTAAGCAGGGTTTCTTGTAGGCTACCATCTTTGAAACATAGGTTTAATAACATATCTGTGTTCTTTGATTAGCTATTTGCTTTTTTGAAATAACTCATTTTCCCTTTACAATAAAATATTCTAGCTTAGTTTTTAAGCTAAGCTATGAACAGACTATTCTTATCTGGGTTTAATCCTTGTTCCCTCTCTCTATCTCCTGGGAGCTCCTAGGGAAGATCTGCAAGTTTTCCAACTTGCAGACTTTCTTGCTACTGTGATAGATTAAATCTTGAACTTGACACATTACATACCCAAGACCTCATGCCACATGAGGACTTGAAAACAGGGTCCATGCCCTCAGATTTCATGGTCTTCTTATACATATCCACATCTTAGATTCAGTTGGCTTTACTGAGTTGACAGGGACTCTCTACCAGCAACATTGCTGTGAAAACCACCTTGGTGTCCTATTGCCTCCAATTACACAGGAGGCAGAGGGGGTAAGAGCCTCAGTAGCCCTAGGAGAAACCATAGTTCATCAAGTCGTGTGCTGATCTCCATGGTGCTATTAAGGATCTATTAGACACGTGTGAAATGGGAAGCTTGACTTACTAACTTGTTCTCGGGGAGGTTTGAGAGATGCAGAGCTAGGGATATTTTGGAAAGAGAAAGTGGCTTCAGTGCAAGCCCTTTGGGAGGCCTCGTATGTACCAGAGCCCTCTCTCCTTTACTCTGTAGAAAGCTATCTTGTAGTCTGGGGTTGAAAAACATGTTTTCACATTTTTTTCAGTCTCTCGAGACCTCAGAATCAACATCTGGCACGTTTTTGCTGGCTTTCCTGGCTTGATTCCATTCCAGGGTACCTGATCTATAGGGAGCTGATCTTTGGACAAAATATTTGGTTAGGATCCCTCTTGGATCCTAGATAGGACCTTGAGGTCCAGCCATGGCAACATCTTCTTTTCTGGTTGGTTTGCAATGAGTAGACACCATCTGTTAAATTAAAAAAAAAAAAAAAAAGAAAATCTCTTTCTGGAGGGTGGTGAAAGGCTTGTGTGGAAGAGACACACTGTTATCTTTCAAGCAAACAGTTCATGAGGTTGAAGCACTGTGTTCTTGGCCCAGATTGTGTTTGCCCAATGGCCGTGGGAGCCTCCCCAACCAGCGGTGCCTTCCGCCCCATGGCGACAAGTAAGCATACCGCGGCTGCAGCTCACTGTGTCCATTCTCCCACATCTCCCCAGCAAAGAAAACCTCCATTTATAGGACCCACCACACAAACTCACTCTTCGGACTCTTAAAAACAAACAAGATCCTGAAACCACAGGCTTCATGCGGGCTGTGTGGTTTTGTAAAATCTCAAACCGTGAATCAAAATAATTTTTAGAGACATAGTCAAGGCTTAGACCCAAATGTTGTCATAAGTGGAAGAAATGCAGGGTAAGGTTCTCCTAGACAAGGGATGATGGCTGAGATGGGTAGGACAGAAACAGGACACAGAGCACGTTGTCCATCTAGGGAAGATGTTGGGCACCTCTGCTCTGTGTTGAAGGCCTGACTATATGTAATAACTTCAGGGCAAGCAGAGCATGGGTAGACCAATAAAGGGAACTCCTCAGAGTCCTCTTGTGCTGGCTTCTCAGTGTCCAGCAATGGTCTTGTCTACATTGCTTGGCAATCTGCTTTTCTGTATGCTTTCTCTTTACTGCCAATCCAGTTTGTTCACTCTTCCACAGGTGATAAACTTAACTGTAGCAGACCCTATGGCTTGGGTAGCTTGTGTGCCCTTCACATGTAAGATGTGAGTTTCTGCCATGGTGGGGGTGGTTACAGTATCACTTTTGGTACTAGACAAGATTTTCAGGCTAAGGGTTTCCTGAGTGTCAGGGTCCAGTTGTCTTTCTTCTATGATCCCTCAACCATGTATTAATGAAAGTCTAAGTAGAAACTTGAGTTCCTTGGAATTGAGATGCAGCTGAAGATCATTTCAAGCAAGGTCTACCTAACCTTACCCTCTTAGCTACTTCACATGTTGCTGAAAAACCAACCAACCAACCAACCAACCAACAAACAAACAATGCTTGACCAAAGCATTTGGGGTTTATTTTGTATTATAGCTCCAAAGACAATCCATCATGGTGGAGAAGGCAGGCACAATGTCAGCAGTATAAGGACCACTGGTCACATTGTAGCTGTAGTCAGGAAGCAGAACATGAACAGTAAGTGGACCAAGCTATACAAGTTCAGTGCCTGGTACCAGTGACATACTTCCTCTATCAAGTCTCCATCTCCTAAGCCTTCCATAGCTTTCCAAAATAGTGCCACCAGCTGGAGTGTTCAAACACATTAAAGCAGCAGCAGCAGCAGCAGCATTTCAACTGAATTCATGATTCTGTGTTATCTAGTAACTGCTTCTCAGTATGCAATTACCACTTATAACAGAGGGCCATGCCACAGTCACCTTTGTATCCCAGAGACTTGCAAAGAACTGAACAAAGAGGTGACTAAATACATTTCTTATTGCAAACCAATGAACACTTAAGCTATGAGGGACATACTTATCAACATACCATTAGCTGGTAAGTTTCAACTTTCCTCTACCCAGTATTTTCTTCAGTTTCTAGAAGGTCACGTGAAGCTTCAAGAGCTGCTTATTCTAGGCATTGTAGGGAAACCAGGGAGCAAATTAGAAAGCAGAAGGAATGAAAATAAACCTCAGTTGGCCCTTACAATGACTGCATTACAACTCAGTATTCAAAATGTTAGCCTTTAGGTTGTGGCAAGGGCTAGCTTCTTAGGTCTGAGAAACAACTAGATGTTATTCAGGCACATAGACAGTCATGCCTAGTTGAGGCTGTACTAAAACAGACATTCAAAGGTTTGAGATGCGGGTTGATCATTGTGTGGCATTTTGGGTAAACTGTTTAACCTCCCTGGTTATTAGTTTTCTTCTGTGAATGTGAGTAGAGGGTCAGGAGATGGAAGAGTCTGAAGTTTTTCTGAGGCTCAAATTCTGAGTCTATGGGCCCATGATATGGTCTTCCATAAATAAAGCTGTAGCTCTGATATTACATCATGGTTCATCAGAAGCCAGAGTGATGAGATGTACTTTTGTTTTTAAGACTATCCTAGTAGGGAAATATTAACATTTGCCAGTCCCAGCCAGGAGACAAGGATAACATCAGAATTTAGTATCATGAGGAATGGTGCAAATTGAATTCGGCTTCTCCTTTCTTCCCATATGGTTTCCTTGGGATCCCCTAGAAAGGTAGAACTGATTCTTAGCAAACCCTTGCCAACTGTGGCTATAGATGAAGAAGCTCCAGCTGGCTAACCATAGTACCTGGATAGAGTAATAGAGGTCACCAAACTTAATCCTTTTATAGAAATGTACCCCAGCCATTCTCCATGTCTGGTCTCTGATACATATGTATAGACATGCAGGAAGTGGATCCAGGCTTTGGTGAACAATTCCTCTGCTTTTATTAATATAAAACATTGATTTGGGACATCTCCCCATACGCATGATTTTACTCTTAGTCCTGCTTCCTCGAACCCCAGAGACTTATTACTTTGATACCACTAACATTCGATTGTACATATGGATTCTTGATCACTTCAGGCACTGCTTGGAGCTTCCAAGGCTTCCTGATTGTCCTTGTGTTGGGTGACACCCTTGAATGTTAATGCCCACTTTGAGTCTGGCACCCAGAACTGAAAAACAATTCCTGGCAGAGTTACTTAGGGGCCAGTAGGTTGTACCGGGCCCTGTTCATAGATACTGTGCTTTAGAATTAATGCTGAATTTAGAGGCACTTGGCCATAATCTCAGCTACATGGGACTCTGAGGGAGGAGGACTTGAAGTTATAGGCCAGCCTGTGCTAAATAGTGAGTTCACAGGCAGCCGGGTAACTTAATGAAGCCCTGTCTAGAAATAAGAATTTTAAAGGCTAGGAAGCTTGCTTACCTAGCATACACAATGCTCCAAGTTTGTCCCTAGCACAAAAACAAGCAAGCAAGCAATGAAAATCCAAGTAATATTTACTAAAGATTTTGCTCATTATGAAGTACTTACTCATAATAGAAAATGTAGTAACTGGAGAAGACTGTGAAATGAAAATTAGCAGAAGACTTAAACTGTGTATTTGAGGGATATAGTCATAAACACTGGCTTACACACACACACACACACACACACACACACACAC